>JBBMKA010004864.1:0-12153 GCA_037833695.1 Sechiopsis laciniata | reverse complement strand
CTTAAATAACTTTAAACTTGAAACCAAGCATAACTAATCCATAACTTAAATAATCTCAACCTTGCAAACAAACAATCCTTATTCTTCATTCAAATGACTTTGAACATGCAACCAAACAGGGGCTTCTTCTTTATTTAGATCTCAACCAAAACAAGGAAGAACTCACCTAGCAATGGAGTCTCCGACGTGTGGCAACGGCGGCAACAAACTGTGACTCGCGGCAGTGGCACGACCTGCTCCGAAGAGCTTCACGACAGCTGCGAACCCCCAACACTGCTCCTCCACTTGCGCAAAACCCCTCGAACCTAGCTGCGGCGCACACACTTCCACGAATCAGCCCCCACCGGTGACGAAGAACTCGCGAAGCAGATGGCGGCACTAACCTTGCTATGGCGTCAATGCGAACTGCTCCACGGCAGCGAGCTTCGAAACAAACCCACGCGCAAAAACCCACGGCGGCGCGTACCTACGAGCTTGCGAACTTGAAACCTCTGCGCGCGGCGACTGACTCACGATCCGTACGACTTGAGCAGCTCCACGCCAACGACGCAGCTGATCGAGACGACAAACTCGCGTGACGATGTGACTGCTCTGCGACGCAACCTGCAGCTGAAACTCCGACCTGTCCTCGACGCGAACAATAGACCCACGACGCAGAAGACCTGCGAGCTTGCTTCTCCACAGCGCAGACGATGACTGAGACGGCGGCGACAACTCCGGCAAGGCAGCTGGTCGAAAAAAAAGAAGGGTGAGTTGGAGAAGACGATGAACAGTGATTTTACCTAGGGATTCCAAAAATTTCTTTAAATAAAAAGTGCCAAAAGACTACATTGCCCTTCTCTTGGACATAAACTACAAACTGCCATTCTTCCTTATTTTACTCTATTAACTCAAAAGAAAAGGTGGGTTATTACATCCTCCAAAATGAATAAAATTCAAACCATGAATGCACCATTAGCAATTAATTTTAAATTAAATTATGAGCCTATGACGAAAAGTGTACAGAAATTGAGTTTGAGGAAAAATTTTGGACCAATCTACAAATTCGAGTAGATCATTTTTTTAGATTTATTGTTGGATTTATTGGATTTATGACAGATTAGAGACGATAATTTTGCTAAGATATGGATTTAAATAAATAATTAAAAATAAATTATTTTTCCAAATTAATACAAAATTTTCTAACTTCAAATCACACTTTTTTTCCTTTTTCGCTTAACTTCCCCGAACAAAATAGCAGCCTAATTTGAAAAGCACTACTCCATGTGACATATTCACATGTTGTCAAATCAGTCCCGACCAATAATGCTCTTCATGTACAATCATCAATTTAATAGACAACTTTTATTTAATTAAAAAAAGAAAACTAAACTTTTTCTTTAATTAACTGAACTTTTTCTTGGAATAAGAGAAGATAAGATGAGGTTTTAGGCTTACAACTGTTATTATATTGTGAAGAAAAAGCATGGGCCCATGTTGGGCCCATTTATCTTAAACCTTTTGTTTGTCCTACATAAGTCATAAATGGCAACTATAAATTGTAATTAGCAATTGGTGTGCCCACTGTGTGAGAAATAGTGCCGCAGCCGTGGGAAGAAAAAAAAATTAAAAATTGTTTCAATTTTTGTGTGTGTGTTGCAATAGGATTCTTTCTCCATTAAAGAATTTTGTTTATTTTTCTTGAGTAATTCGTGAGTCTTTTTTTTCTTTAAGAGAAAAGGGAGAGAGATCATTCTTGAGCGTTGTAAACTCTTGTACTTTCTTCTGATATTTTAGTGGAACCTGCATCGATAGCAGAAGATTGAAGGTAGTCATCATTGGGTGAACCAGTATAAATTCGGTGTCAATTTCTCTTCCCTTAAACTTTTTTTTATTGTCGTTCTTGCTGCTTGAAAGTTTAGATTAATTTATCTATGCTTTTTTAGCTGTTGGTTTTAAATTGATAATTCCGTTGTGCAAATTGGAACTCGAATTTGATCTGAAATAGGCAAGAATATTTTTATTTGAATTGTTGAATTATTTGGATTGATTATATTTGACGGCATTGAGCCAATTTTGCCTAACACCAACCCTCTTATCTTTTCTTCTTCTTCTTTACTTTGTTTTTTTTTTTTTTTTAACTTGTTTTTTCTTTTATTTTTTTTAAGTTTGATTTTTTTTTTTAGTCTTATGTTTGATATATTTATGGTTATAATATTATTATTATTTAAACATATTAATATACCGATATACAATTATAATAATTATATTATTATATCAAATATTTATTTAAATAAATCTAAATTTTTAAAATTAAAATTAATAGATATATATTATCTCTTGATATATGACAATAAAGTTTAATATTTTTCGCATCTCTTTGAACAGATGCTCGTGTCCACACATATGGTTGCTTGCCCCTGAGTCGAGATACCACACAGTTTTATCATTGTTGCTTCCTTCTTTATACACTATCAAAAAGACACCATCATTCGCATTATTTTCCACTGCTAAGTTGTTTCTTCAGCCTTTTTATCCACACGATAATCTCTCGCAAAATGCCTTTTTTCACCGTAATTGTAGCATTTGTCGGAATATCAATCACTCGCAAGTGACCATACTTGTGACACTTGTAGCATTCAATATTTGACTTATTCGATCTACCGCCTTTTCCTCGACAGCGTCCTCTTCCGCACCAATTCTCTTGACTCGTATGTCCCTTCTCCGTATCATAGCTGTCGTATTGACTACTGCAACTATATCCACGACTTCCACGTCCGTGATCTCTACTCTGAAATTATTTAAAATAGAGTACCTTTTCATTGTCGATCGACGCCTTAGTTTGAAGCGCTTACTCTAGCGTTTCCTCTTTCTTCTTGTTCTTGTGGTGCTCGTGTGCCTCAAGAGAACCATCAAGCTCATCAATAGTGAGCGTCGCCAGGTCATTTGACTCCTCTATTACGCACACCACATTCTCAAAATTATCCGTCAACGATCTCAAAATCTTTTCAAAAACTCACGCATCTGTTAACTTGTTGTCATTGCGATTGAGCTGATTCACCACCGTTTGCACACGCGTGATGCAGTCAGATACACTTTCTGACTCCTTCATCTTTATGCTCTCCAACTCGCAGCAAAGAGTCTGGAGACGCACTTGCTTCACTCGTTCGGCTCCTTTGAACACTTTCTCTAAAGTGTCCCAAACTTTGTTTTGAAGTAGTTTCACTTGCAAACTTTTCAAAGCCCGATTCATCCACTGCTCGAAACATCATATACAATGCCGTTTTATCCTTCGATCGCGTCTCTTTCAACACTTTGGTTTGAGTCACCGTATAACCTGCGGTATTCTCTGGTTCTATGAAACCTTCTTCAACCACTTCCCATGCATCATGAGATCCAAGTAGCGTTTTCATCTGAATGCTCCAATTTTTTGTAATTGCCTTCGTCAATCGAGGTAGCGATAATTGACCCGTTACAGTTGCCATCGGCTCTGATATCAATTTGTAAAAACTCGTAACGCTCTTATACCAATTTGTAAGATCTAGACTCGAAAAACAAAAACAATAAAGACAAATAACAATTGCGCAAGTTTTTCGCTTCGAGATTGGAGAGACAATGCACACAACAATTTCTCTAAAACATTTTTTTTTTCTCTAAGACTCTCTCTACAATTCTCTCGCTTTCTCTCTAGCACTTTCTTTTGCTTTTGTTCTACGATTGTCTCTACAATTCATAATGAAGGAACTCTCTATTTATAGCCTATTACAAACTTGGTCTCCAAGTTCTATCCATAAGTATTTCCCACTAATTGCTAAAACAATAAAATCTACTTATTCTTTAATTATTATCCTAAATTGACAATCCATTAATTCCTTAATTGTCTACCCACTAATTTCTAAATTAATTATTCCATATTCCAAAACATACATTTAAGTTTATTCCAACATTGAAATTTAAGTACAAAGTTTATAAGAATGAAAATTGTAATTTACTTGCTTTGAATTATATTATCCGCCTATAAAAAAGAATTATATTATTTACTCCAAAAATTATCTTACGTATAGTTGACTACTTTTTTTATGTTTTTATTGTGTATACATGAATAAGCAGAACAAATATGAGGAAAAATGAAAGCTTTCATAACCAACATATGTTTCTTCTCTTCTACTTCTGAGTAATGAACATCCTACTCTCCTCAATTTTGGAATGTTGTTTTTTGTTTTCTTTTTCTGTGATGTTTTATTTTAAATTTAATTAGTTATTTATTACTGTTGAAAAAATATGACGTTTTATTGATTCATGATAACAAGTAGTTTAATGTCTAATAAATTTGCCTCATGAGAAATAATGTCATTCATTTTCATCATATTTTTATTTTATAATCGTGGATTAGGATTAGAATTGAAACTTGGCATAACATTCGAATTATAAAGCTTTGATCCTACAAAAGGCTTCAATGTAAACTGTTAGAAGTTTCACCCGTGGAGATCATGTACTGGCAGTCAATTAAACATTTTTCCTTGTGTTTTTAATGTTCTTATCAGAATTTGTAAGATCTAAATTCGAAAAACAAAAACAATAAACACAAATAATAATTGTGCAAGTTTTTCGCTTCGGGATTGGAGAGACAATGAACACAACAATTTCTCTAAAACACTTTCCTTTATTTCTCAATTAAACTTTCTTTATAACTCTCTACACAACTTTTCCTCTCTTCACTCTTTTTTACTCTACGATTGTCTCTATAATTCACAATGAAAGAACACTCTATTTATAGCCTATTATAAACTTGGTCTCCAAGTTCTTATCAAAATTCCTAAAATAATAAAATCTACTATTTCCTTAATTACTCTCCTAAATTGATAATACATTAATTCCTTAATTGTCTATGCACTAATTCCTAAATTAAATATTTCAAAAATACATTAAAATATATTTAAGTTTATTCCAACAAAACTCCCCCATAAACTTAAATGCTCCTGCCATCCGCCATGTCAATCATCTTCTTGAATTTCTCGAACAATACTTTCGGCAACTACTTTAAAAATATACGCAACTTGATATTTGCTTGCTTCAATGCCTTCCAATGCGAATAAACCAGCTCCTCCATGAACCGATTAACAATGCCAACACTTAATGCGAGACCCGTTCTCGCAATGGGAGCAAAAACTTCATCATAGGAGATTCCTGACTTCTGCTTGTATCTCTTTGCAACATGCAGCACTTTGTCCAGCTCTATCTTTCCTTGCGCATTCATCTTCTTCTTGAATACCCACTTTATACCAATCGGCTTACTTGCATTAGGCAGTTCTGTCAGCTTCCATGTATCATTGCCCTCAATCGCATTGATCTCTTCATCCATTGTGGTTTTCCACTTCTCATCTCGCACTGCTTCCTCAAAACTAATACTTTCCGCATCTTCCAAAAGACATACAAGATGCACCTCATTTGTCGCATCGTACAATTCATGCAAACTCCGCATCCTGGGTTATTGCGGTTCTTCTTGTTCTTCTTCGTCAATTGTTTTAGACTCTCTTGGCATACTCGTTGATGCAAAAGATGGTAATTCTCCAACTTCGATGCTAACTTCCATCGAATTGCTCCAGTCCCATTCGCTTTCTTCATTTACTCGCACACGTTTTTCTCGTACACTTCTCAAATTCAATTTATACATGAGATTTCTTCCCATCTCAACTCGAGCGACTAAACGCTCTTTCTTGTCCATCAAATGCAGCAACCGGTCTTCAAAAATACAGAATAATCCTTCTCTATGAGTTACCCCAAAATCAAAATATTTGTTTTGAGATTCGGTACATAATAAACATCCTAGATTGACCCTGTTAAGCCATCATTCTACACAAAAGAAATCGTACATTTGTCTTTTACCTTTATTTCTGACGCATCGCTAAAAGAAACATGACCATCTTCAATTTTCCGCATCTCTTTAAACAAATGCTTGTGTCCGCACATATGGTTGCTTGCCCCTAAATCGAGATACCACACAATATCATTATGGCAGCTTCCTTCTTTATGCGCTATCAAAAGAACACCTTAATTCGCAATGTTTTCTATAGCTAACTTGCTTGTTTCTTCAACTTTCACGACAATCTCTCGTAAAATGTCCAACTTTTCCGCAATTATAACATTTTTCGGAATAACAATCACTTGCATGGTGATCATATTTATGACACTTGTAACATTCAATATTTGACTGATTTGATCTACCTCCTCTTCCTGGACCGTGTTCTTTTCCGCGCCAATTTGCTTGACTCGTATGTCTCTTCTCTGCATCATAACTGTCGCATTGACCACTACGACCATATCCTTGACCTCCACGTCTGCGATCTCTACTCTGAAATTGTTTAGAATAGAGTACCTCTTCATCTTCGATCGAAGCCTTGGTTTGAAGCGTTTGCTCTAGCGTTTCCTCTTTCTTCTTATTCTTGCGTTGGTTGTGTGCCTCAAGAGAACCAGCAAGCTCGTCAACAGTGAGCGTCGCAAGGTCCTTTGACTCCTCTATTGCACACACCACATTCTCGAAGTTATCTATCAATGATCTCAAAATCTTTTCCACAACTCGCGCATCCGTTAGCTTTTCGCCATTGCAATTGAGTTGATTCACCACCGTCTGCACATGCGTGAGTAGTCAGATACGCTTTCTGACTCCTTCATCTTTATTCTCTCCAACTCGCCGCGAAGCGTCTGGAGATGCACTTACTTCACTCGGTCGGCTCCTTTGAACACTTTCTCTAAAGTGTCCCACGCTTCTTTTAAAAAAGTTGCACTTGCAATCTTCTCAAAACCCGATTCATCTACTGCTCGGAGTAGCATATACAATGTCGTTTTATCCTTCGATCGCGTCTCTTTCAACGCTTTGGTTTGAGCCACCGTATAACCCGTGATATTCTTTGGTTCTACCAAACCTTCTTCGACCACTTCTCATGCATCATGAGATCCAAGTAGCATTTTCATCTGAATGCTCCAATTCTCATAATTTGCCTTCGTCATTCGTGGCAGCAAGATTTGACCCGTCACGTTCGCCATCGGCTCTAATACCAATTTATAAGATCTAGATTCGAAAAACAAAAATAATAAACACAAATAACATTCGGGCAAGCTTTTCGCTTCGAGATTGGAGAGACAATGCACACAACAATTCTCTAAAACGATTTACTTTATTTCTCAATTAAACTTTCTCTATAACTCTGATCTACACAACTTTTCCTCTCTTCACTCTCTTCTGCTCTACGATTGTCTCTACAATTCACAATGAAGAAACACTCTATTTATAGCCTATTACAAACTTGGTCTCCAAGTTCTTTCCATAAGTATTTCCCACTAATTGTTAAAACAATAAAATCTACTAATTCTTTAATTACTCTCCTAAATTGACAATACATTAATTCCTTAAATGTCTATCCACTAATTTCTAAAATTAAATATTCCAAAAATATATTAAAATATATTTAAGTTTATTCCAACAAAATTCAGATGATTGGTTATAGTTAACATATTTTTTGAAAGATGACCATTATGACCAACTCTTATGTATCTTTTGTTTGTCTAATCATATAATATTTGATTTTCTCGGTAGGATCTAATATCTTAGGAGGAATCTACCCTGAGGTGTTGAGTCATCTATTCAATCTTTTGAGTAAACATAGTGTAATGTTTGCAGCTGAATAGTATTGGTCAACTCAGCTTCCACGGATGGACAGACTTAACGCGGTCAAGCGATGTATGACCGTTTGGTACGTGCGAGGCAAAATGAAGGAAAGAGAGACTGTGGTGGTAATTTAGGTGAGTAAAAGACAGGGAATACACAGAGTACGGAGCGTGAGTGCTGGGTATAAAGGGACTGGAATTCTCTAAGAATGAAGAAATGTAGAAATGTATACTTTTTTTTCCCTTAATTTTGATATTCATGAGTGTCCGAGCCAACTTAAGTGACCCTACAATGTTTGGATTTAATGAGAAATGAAGGCTTATTAGCTATATTTTGTGTTGGTTCTCTTCTTTCCATTAATTTCTCATTCGTCTTTTGTTTTGTCATTATTGTTGCTTCTAAGATTCATTAGTTCATTCATTCCGCTTGTTTAACTGTCACTCTTTGCTAGACCTTACTGAGTTGTTTTAATTTATAAGAGTTGACATTTTTCCTTCTTTGTTTACAAGCTAAGTTATATTCATGCTGGTATATAAATATGGCTGTATCAGTAAGGGGGTGTACGTGCACTCCAACAGTGAAGTATAAGAGATTATAAAGAGTTCAAAATTTTTTGCATCAAATATGGCTGATAATAATATTTACCTTCAGATTGGTAATAACCAACCATGTGGTTTGGAATGGAATTACTTGCAGCAAGCACACAATGGTGGAATATTATCTGCAATTCAAGCAGATGTAGGCTTCATGTAGTTGATATTGGAACTTGTTAGAAGCTGTCGTAGGACGCTTTTCAGTTTTTCCGACGACGAGCTCAAGAGATGGAGGGCGGTGAAGAACATGTTTTTGGACCAACCTGTTTAATTCACCAATTTTTGAAATGGAAGATTTAAACTCTGTGGCTTTTCAATTGCACAACTCATTTCAAAAAATTAGGCTTATGCAATAATTCAGAAGGTTGAAGATCAAACTGCTGGAAAGAATATTGAACAATTGAAAAAAGGAGTTTTTTTTTTCAAGAGTGATTTCTCATCTTTATAAGTTTCCCCAATGATATATATTTTACATGGAATAAATTCTACGTTATTTTCTCTTCATAAAGGGAATTTGCCCATGAATCATAGAAGTTTATATCAAATTGTTCAATGATAATAAAGGGGGCCAACTCTAGTGGCTCCCAATATAACAATAATTATCCGACTTAAAATCTTTTTTCCATACAAATCAAACAGCAACCATGTTTCTCTTAGACTTAAAACATAAAGAATGCAGCTGACTTTCCATCATCATGCGAAATTCAACAGACCTCGGCGCAACCGCCGCTACGACCATTGTAGACACGGGAGCAGGAAAATCCTATAAAACATCAAACACAGAATTGAACATAGATATTATCTCCTCCTTTTGCTTGCCAGAACTGCTTCTAAAAAATGGATGATAGGTTTTCCAGCTGCTGCTAAACTGCTTCAAGATTTTCCGAGTAGCCCAAAGATAGGGAGGAGTGACCTTCTATCAAACCTGTTATATCACACTGCAAATCCAGAGAATAACCTTAACCATTATGGTCCCCAAACATCGGTGTATAAAAGACTTTGGGTGTGGAAATAAGATGAAAAAAAACATTTGAGCTTTGTGTTGGGATGCTAACAAAGTTGCTCAAAGGAAGACCGTGCATATATAAGTGATGACAACTACTTCCATTGGTATGAGGTCTTTTAGGTAAAACAAAAAATAAGTCCATGAAGACTTAACTCAAAGTGGATAATATCATATCAATGTAGAGATCTAGGTATAGTTGTCATCTTTATCACTTTAGACCTGATATTATAAAAGGAAATGCAAAAACAAAGTACTACCATCAAAAGTTTTTTTATTTTTATTTTTTTTTTTTTTTTAAGGTGGTGGATTTAAACCCATATTAGCAAGTACTGAACAACAGTCCTTAACTTATAAGCAAGTACTGAACAACAGCCCTTAACTTATAAAGTCATTACAATTAAATCGTATGGTTTATAACACATTAGTTGAAGTTCAAAAACTACATAAGTGGCTAAAAATTTAACGATGTAGAATTCTACATTACCATTATACATGAGCAATAAAAACAGTAAATAGTAACAAGACTACACACTAGAAAGTTTTTACAAGTAGACCTTCTATTGATCATCTCATGGCATCTATGGACTCTAGAAGTTAAACTCTGATGATAAAAATTACAATGAGGAAAGAACAATAGAAAATTTATACTCTTGCAAGAATTGGCTCAGATTCATGGTAGGCCCCCTTTATTGTCTACCCACTAGTTCCTAAATTAATTATTCCATATTTCAAAAATACTTTTAAGTTTATTCCAACAGACTGATCTTTTTACGACAAGTACCTATGATGACGGGCCGACCGTCATCATATATTTCTTTCTTTTGCCCAATAAAAGCCTTTTATGACGGGAATATATGATGACGAGCAGTTATGATGATTGGCTGCTTTGATGTTGGGCACGTCAACCATCAAAAGATAAACGACATGAATGGTCGTTTCCCATTAATGTCGGGTTTGTCCAACATTAAAGTCTCTCTTTCTACCCGTAAAAAGGTTTAGATTCTGGTTCGAGACCTCTGTAACACTTTTATCTTTATTAATGAAAAATGTCTTCGTTTTATATTAAAATAAATATTAATTAAAATGTTTTCACTTCCTATAAAAAATATAATGTCTATCAAAAAGACGTTCCTCTGTTCTCACACACAATCCACCCAAAAGAGAAAGTCCCTTATTGCTCATTATAATTTTGCGCTAAAAAGAGTTGAGTTCGAGAGAAAACACCATGGTCATTTAGCTCACGAGACCTTGTTACATGTTTCTTAGGTTACCGATTTATAAACCTCCATAATTGAACTTCTTAGAGACCTCTCCCAATAAACCAAATGAGCTTCATTCCCCTCATCTTTTCCCTCTCAAAGAAAATCCCTCATAAGCTTTTTCAGCACCCTTAAAAAAAAAAAAAAATTGAGGAAATATGTTGGAATGTCACTCAACATAAATTGAATGAAAGTTAGCTCCCCCATTAAGAAAAAAAACCTGTTTTCTATGAAGAAAGTTTCTTTCGCACCTTATCCACTACATGATCCGAAAAATATTAGGAAATCGCAGATTTCTTATTGAATAAGACCTCAATAGACAGAAGGAAAATTCCCCACTTTACAACCCATATAATTCGCCCATTTATTTAGCTTATCCTCTATAAGTTAAATTCATCCTAATCACCTACTTAAATTTTAATATTTTCATATTTTTATCGAAATGATCAATGACTTGATGGTTTTATAGTTTGGTGATATTTTAGTTCAACACAAATATTAGTAGAGATGGATTGATTATTCTACTTTCAATCTAAAAAAGATGTTAAGTAGTTTATATCCAATAAAAAATATGCTTGAATTTTGTTTTTAAAATAAAAACCTAATTTTGAGCTTCATCTTTAAACTGCAATTTAATCACTTGATATTATAATTTGAACCAAAAAAAAAAAAATCAAAATCAAAATCAAAATCAAAATCAAACAATCAAATTGAAGTAAAATTAGCTTTAGGGCTCAGAATTTTCATACCAAAAAGAAGGGTCTGTCTTCAAGATCTTCGATTGATCTACTGGTTTTCCTCATCTGACCCATAATTACATCTGGGCTTAGCTGTTCTTAGTGGTTCATAGTCTCAATAATTGTTATTTAAATCTACGCGTACAAATGGAGGGACAGCCGATCGTCGTAAGCTCGGGCAATTGGAAATGTTCAGCTTCCTGATGGTAAGAGAACATAATTTTATTGGTAGATATACAAGATCCTCAATGTTTTTTAGTGTTACATACTCCAAATTCCTGGATGGGCTTATGTTTCTGACCATCCGAACACCAACATTATTTAATTCCACTTTTTCTAAAGATGGTTGTCTTGGCACCCAACCTAGCTTGGGACAGTCATAGATATAGAGTTCGGTTAGTCGAGCAAAATTTGGAAGCAATTCCCTTGTTTTCTCACTTTCCTCATCCCCCACTCCTTCCCACCATCCTTCCAAATTAGGCATATTTTTTAAAAGTAGAATACAAAGAGATGGAAAAAACACGGACGATGATGAGCCTGGATTATTGTTATTTATGAACCGTAGAGATGTTAATTCTTCCAATTCTAGTTTTTTTAGAGCTGGAAGTTGGTGCAACTTGGACAGACGTTGCAGGCTATTGCATTTAGCAAGTGAAATACGAGTTAGCTTCGACACCGGGTTGCTCACCCAACTGGGTAATCTTTCTCCTTTGTACCTCAAAATGCTAACTGATTCAACATTTGGATGGAGTTTCAGGCCTTTCATTATAGTTTCATCATTTAACCCATCCTCACTTTCGTCTTCGTTGGACATCGGTTTCCATTGCAATACTAATTCTCTTAAACCTTTTTTGTCTTTCAAGTTTGCTAATCTGGCTTCAGATGGATTACTCCTTGCCTGCTCCAAACCTTT
>JBBMKA010004853.1:0-12153 GCA_037833695.1 Sechiopsis laciniata | reverse complement strand
TTTAAACTTTTGTTAGTATAATATTATAGTTATGAGCTGTTGATGTAGTGGTGTAGCCGTGTTTTCAATAAAAAAAAATTGTTACCTTCGGCTGCTGTTTTTTTTTTTCTTTTATTATACATGTTTCTCATTTTAATCCTTTAAATTTTAGATTAAAAAAAATATTTTTGGGTGAAATTATGTATTCAAATGAATATTTTTTTTTAATTAACAATATAGTTGAAATTTGATAAACATTTTCTAAGAATAATTAATTATTTGATATTATTATTCATAAAATATAAAAAATGCAAAAAAATAAAAATAAAAAAAAATAAAAAAAGATTGAATTACTATATTTTATTTTTGAATATATCACCTCTCAATATTTACAGAGAATAACTTAACTTAATATATTGAATTACTATGAGCAAAAAAAATAATAATAATAACATATTGAATTTATTAAAGTTGATTTCAAATTTTTTTAATCAAGTTTATCACTTGTTGAAGAAATTTTTTTTAAATGTTTTATAAAAAGAAATATGAAATTATTAACTTTTTTTTTACATGAAAAAATTAATAATTAAAAAGTTATGAGTTTGAATACTTCATACCTCAAATATGATTAATTAAAAAAAAGTTGAATGTTTTTTTTTTTTTTGATATCCGTCAGGCCAGTTTTCGCGCACCTCGACTAATGTCACGATGCATACCGCTTGACCCTTCAATATTTAGATGCTAAAGAAACCCGTAAGAAATTAATTTCTAAGTAGGTGGTCACCATGCATAATATTCATCATCTTATGCACTTTAAAGTCCTCTTTAACCAGATGGTTAAAAAAAAAAAAAAAAGTTGAATGTTACATTATCCTTTTTTACTTTTGACGTGTTTCTTAATTACAATAATATCGAGAGTTTGACCAAATAACAGTCTTCTTAACTTCTGGATAAGAGAAGGAAAGCCTAATAAGATACAATAAATATTCATTATTATTTTACGACTTTTATTTAGATAATATTGAATTACATTGTCTTTTTTAAGTTGGCATTAAATTATTGATACTGTATAGTTATTTTTAGTTCTAAAATAATCCGTGCATAAAAGAATTGAACCATGATCTCTTAATCATTAAATATACATTCAACGCTTGGTTACTGTTGATACTACATATTTTACTTCCTAAAATAATAATTTTTTAAAGAAGATCATTAAATTATATTTTATATTTAGTAAAAACACACATTATTGTCTAGTGAAAAAAAAACTATGCATGGAAAGAGAAAGTAAAATGATGCTGGTTGAGATTGAGAAATAGGATATATTCCATTTCAATCCCACAATCCTTTCTCCTCTTTCTTTAGGGTTATTTATTATTTATTTTTTCATCTTCTTCTTCAAAAAATTTGCTATCAATTACTCCTTTGAAAACCCTAGGTGGGTTCTCATTTTTTTGCAATAAAACCCCATATTTTCCCTTTATTCCCTCAAAATCCCCAAAAAAAACCCCAAGTTCATATCTGCTATTTCCTTTCTTAGCATCAGGAAAAAAAAACATGCCATAATTTTCTATTCATTCTCTAGCTCACACAACACACTTTCAAGTGAGATAATCTTCTTTTTTGTTTTTTGTTCCAATAATTTAGGAATAAATCCCATCTGAAAAAGTTTTAACAATTTATTTTTGTGTTGTTATAAATTAGGAACGATGGTGAGAGGGAAAGTTGAAATGAAACGGATTGAAAATTCGACAAGTCGTCAAGTGACATTTTCAAAGAGAAGAAATGGATTGTTGAAAAAAGCCTATGAACTTTCTGTTCTTTGCGATGCTCAAGTTTCTGTCATCATTTTTTCTCAAAATGGAAGGCTTTTTGAGTTTTCCAGTTCTGAGTAAGTTTCAATTTCATTCAATTTTGTGTACTTATTTTAATTTCTTTTGCTATTTTTGAATTTGATGGGAAATTTTAGGGTTTTTTTTTTTAGAGTCTAAAATCTTAACCAAATCTACCCTTTTTCACTGTGAATATTTATTCCAATTTGTACCTCTTAGATTTCATCCATGATTTTGCTAGATTTTCCCTCCTTGAGAGGAAACTGTGGTGTACTTCTTTTTAATTTTTGAATTTTTTTGAATTTTTGTGCTGTTTTATTGTGATTTTATGGATTAATTCAACCTTGAAAGTATAAGTGAAAAAAAAATTGATTAATGGTCCTTTTTCATCACTTTTGTTGTATTGGGAGGAGTATATGTTTCAATTTGGATATTTATGTTCATGTTTATGCATAGTTGTAAGGGTGGTAATTTAAAATATGAATTATTTTATGTTCTGTGTGTGTGTTTTGTTGCAAGAGAAAGTATGTTTCATGTAGTTTATTATTTGATTCTATGTTTATATCAATGTAAGTTATAACTGTCAAAAAAATATTAATGTAAGTTATTATTATGTACAAAATGGTAATTATTCAAAAGTATAATCATATTTTATGGAGTATGTTTCAGAAACCTACTAATTTATATGTTGAAGTTTTCTTTATAGTTGTTATTGTTTACTATTATTTTTATCCTTTTTCTTATGTTTTTTTAAAGAGATTGAAGATTCAATAGAAACCTAAAATTTAGTAGGTTATACATCATAATTCTAAAACTATGCCATTGTTGGCTTGTTTTATGTTTTCTAAACCGTAAATTACTAGCCAAATTTTTAAATAAATCTTTTCTAGCTTACAAAAATGATATGCATTTTCTTAGTTCAATTATAATTAGAGGAGTGAAGATTCAAATTCACGAACTTTAGTCCTAGGAATACAATGATATATTGTTGAACTATTGCTTTTATTGACAAAATAAGATGATTTTTTTTTGGGTTACAACAACTAAGGGTTAGAAACTCTAACCTATAACCTCTTAATTATTGAGTGTATACTGACGGAGTTACTACTCTCGTTACAATTGAATTGAAATTGCTCGCAGCTTTGATTATATTAATGTCTCAAATTATTGTATTTGTCATTTTTTTTAATAATAATTATTGGATTTGTCTATAATTATATATATATATATATATATATATATATAGACAAATATATGTCATTAAAGTTTTTAGTTAGACTCTTTTCGTGTAATTAGTATTATAGGTCTTACTTTATTCTACTACCAAATCCTTACCACCGTACCAAAGCCCCTTCTTGAAAGCAATAAAGATCTTAGGCTACACAAATTGAAAATTACCTGTCTGTCTGTCATAATTTGTGGTAATTAAATGTAGATATGCTTGCAAAAGCATGTTAAATCCCAAAGGTCTACTTGTAGACTTGTTTTATTATTTTTTATCTGTGAGTGTTCGATCTAGCTCACATACCTCGACAATTAAGGAATACCCAAGCCTTTTGTTTTAATCTTTTTTTATCCTGATTATTCAAGCTAGCTCACCTTGACAATTCTTACGAATAATGTCAGATCTAAAAATATTTTATTGAAATACGTAGAAAATTAATTTCTAGGTAGGTGATTACCAAGAACATAACCTTTTGATTCTCTCGCTCTCTTGGCCTTTAGCCAAAGCCATATGGTGCCTAAGTTCTTTAATTCGAGTGAAAATTTAAACCCATGACCTATGTTTTCTCTCATTGCCCATGTTTATGTCTTTTTTCTTCACGAGTTGAGTACTCATTTTTATGTACTTATATATCCATTATTTTCTATGTACATTTTTCTCCCACCATTGTCTCAATACCTAACCCTTTTTTTTGTATTTACTTACTTATTTTAATGACAAGCTAAATTTTTTGTTTTCTTTTTAACGAAAGTGATGGTATGGGGTTTTGCTCTAATAAAAGTTTTTTTTTCCCCTCAAATATATACCATATTATAGTTTAAAAAAGCACATATTTTCTTAGTAATTGGTTACTCCATTCTTGTATGCTTCTTTCTTTGTACATATATGGTTCTCTTCTTCATTTAAAAACTTGAATTGGAGATTGTTAATCTTCTTCTTTTTATATAAAAATGTTTATGGTGACATATATATATTTTTTCTCTATTTTTGTAAGCGATAACATCAAAAGTTTGTTTTAAAAATATTTTGTTTTTATTTATTTTTTTTAATGACAATCTTACTTTTTTTCTCTTCTAAATATTTGATTGGAAATAAACTAAAGGGCGTCCCTAGAGGTAGAGGGTTCTTGAAACGAAATAATAGTTTAGTTAATATGTTTTATCCTTCTCTTTAGGCTACGGGTTATTAGACAAATTAAAATATGGGTAGTTTTATCTCAAAATTAATTGATAATGAATTTATATATCTTTTGAATTTTTGAGGTCTCAGCTATTGTTTTTTCTTCCAAAATTTTACATGCCTCCTTCGAGAGGTATCTCTTTTAGATTCGCCGTTTTTCAATTAAGATCCTAATATTAAATTTTGAATTGAAATCTTTTAAAATTTTATTTACTCTGACACTATATTAAATAGCTATGAATTTTTATTTCAAAATCAATTGAAAGGGTGTAGTTCATGTGTTTTAAAATAGTAAAGATTTCTTTTCATTTTTTTGGATTTGAGATTCTCAACGATGACGCTCTCCCAACCAAGCTATCCCGCAATTTGGGATTGTCAACAAGTGAAATTACTAATTTTTGTTTTACTTTTTTATGATGGGTAGTGTCAAGCCTTTTGTCAGCTATTGTGTTATTTTGAATAATCCGTTTGGCTATGACTTTGGTTGTTTGCTTCACACACACATACACATCTTAGTTTATTTTTAAATAAATATATGTACAAAAATTACACTTTTTAGATAATTTAATGTTAGATATAAAAAAGGTATGTCCGAAATACAAACAAAGTGGTAATAATCCCACATTGATTAAATAAGAAGTAGATCATAAGTTTACAAGAGAAGACAAACATCTTCATTGGTATGAGCCGTTTTGGTGAAACAAAAAACAAAGCCTATGCCAAAGTGGACAATATCATACCAATTGTTATAAGAAAATGTTGTAGGGTCAGACGGTATGTCTTTAACGTAAGATGGCTCATTTAAAAAATAATTCCAGTTATTTAAAATTTAAATGTTATTGTTAGAAATATTCACAAGTATTAATGATATTGGTTGTGTTTTGTTTTGTTGGATGGGTCAGCATGCAAAGAACAATCGAACGTTATCGCAAATATGGAAAGGATGGACAGACCGCTTTTCGCTCCGAAGTATACATGCTGGTTTTCTTCTTCTCTAATTTTTTCTATTCATTTTACTAATTACTTAGTTTTATATATTTTTATTATATATGTACTATTAAAATTTTGGAGAGCTAGAAAATGGCTGTGATTAAACTGGATGTTTGATTTTTAGTTTTGTGGAGGAGTTACGAATGAGTATTTACAACTCTTTTCCAAATAATTACATTCAAACGAGTTATTACAACCACTCATTTCTTTAACTCGTCTACAAAAATACACATCGAAACAAACTAGTAGCTGCAACTTCTTTACAAAAATTCACATCCAAACTAGCTACTGCCTGCAACTCCTCCATGAAAATCTACATCCAAACAAGTTATTACTATAACCCCAATTTTTAATCATTCAAAATAATTCTTCATTCTAATCACTTAAAATAACTCCTCATGCAACTACTCATCCAAACACTTCCTAAGAGAGAGTCGTGTAAAACATAAACTCATCATAAGTAACAATGTTGTCGCAAATCCCCTTGTTTCGTAACTATGACATTGCCACTATTGCTTTAAATTGGTTGACCTTTTATAATTTTGGTAGGCTTTTGGTATACTGCCTGTCATATGATATCATATCTTTCTCTTAAAAAAATGTTTCGAGATGAAATTTCATACTATCTAATAAATAAACATTGAGTTCGACAAAAATAAAATTAGGATCCGATTCAAAATTGTGTATCCAAAGAGGTATTATCTTCAGGGGGCATGTTGAAGATCATATCTTAGAAAAAGAGTAGATTTTTTAGCATTTATAAGATAGATGAGTTATTTAACTAATTATCAATTAATTTTGAGATGAAACTCTATACTATTTAATAGACTCAAATATCGCTTCTTGGAGAATTATTTATTAATATTGTGTGTCTTATATTAATATTTGTTAGTCATTACTCACAAACCCTAATGAGGTATTAAAAACCTAGATGCTGAAGTCAAAGACTTGTTTTGTTTTACTTCCTAAATCAATGAATAAATATTGATAAGTTACCTTATTTGTGGTAGTTTGGATTATATGCAATAAACTACCATTAGAATTGCTGAGAAGAAATCTTAAAGAGTTGGAACAACTTTGGATCAGCTAAATAGATTATTAGAGTTTCTCTTGGTGCACAGTTCCATTTTTATTTGTTTACATTCAATTAAAATATGTAGTTTCATAAATCTATAAAGCTTTCATGATGTAACTAGATTAAACTAATTTCAGAGTTTTATTCTAACAATAAGTACCTAGAGTTTAAAATATATATAAAATCCAAGGATTTTGTAACAGAACAATTATTAATGGAATAATAATTGAATTGTGTATGCAGCAAATGAAGCAAGAAGCTGACATGACGGCAAAGAAAATTGAGCAAGTTGAAAGTTTACAACAGTAAGCAAATTCATAAACTTAGCTCGTTTGATAATCATTTTGTTTTTTGTTTTTTATTTTTGAAATTTAAGCCTACAACAACTATTCATCATATATTTTTTTTTACTTGGTATCTACCTCTTACCTATATTTTTAAAATTTAAAAAAAAAAAAAAAAAAAAAGACTTATAAAAATTTGTTTTGGTTTTTTAAATTTGGTTAATACTCACAGTCTAGGGACGGGTCAGTGGTGCTCCGGGTATAGAGGAGCGAAGCTCCGATTTCCCGGTTTCAAAAAAAAAAATACTCACATATTTTCTTTAAAAAAAGATGAAACACATAGTAAGAAATATGAATAAAAATAAACTTAAAATTTAAAAACCAAATAATTATCAAATAGAGCTTTAATATTAACATTGAATTTTGATAGTTATTATATGTGTTAAGGGTAATTAATTTAGATTAGAATTTGCATATTGTATAATTAGGAAGCTTCTCGGACGTGGACTGGATCGTTGTTCCTCGGAGGAGATTCGGGCGATTGAAGCACAGTTGATACATAGCTTAACTCGTATTAGAGAAAGAAAGGTGATTAATCGAAACTTTACATTCTTAATAAGATATATGAATTGTTCCTTTCATTTTTAGATGAAAATTAAACGTGGATTTAATATAATCTTCTTGATAAATAGATATGGATATTTTCTCATAAAAATAGCCTCCCCATGATTGGTGGCTTGAGTACTATTTTGTAGCATTAACATTATCTTGATGAATATTGTTGAATCATGTTAAATTATCAAAATCAATTCAAAAGTTTAAGCGAATGAATAAATTTCGAGTTGTAATTACATAAGAATTTTTTGTGCCTACCACAACACCATTAAAAATTCAAAAGTGGCTGGGGCCACTCCTCAAATAGACTCTAAATTTCTCTCTTGCTGCAGACAAATCTAACGGACGAAAGTTGCATTTATTTCTAGGCAACGTTTTCTCATCTTTCCAATGTGAGATCTTTATTTACAAAATTCAAATTGTATTCAAGATTTGTCTTCCTTCAACGCAATTTAGGAATTGTGGATCTTTTTTTGAATAAGAAACAATTTTATTAATATATAAAATTACAATAAAACCCTGAAGGGATACAAAAGAGATCTCCAATTATGAATAAGAGTGACATAACTATAGCTATGAAACAAAGGAGATTGTTTACACCAGAACACAACATGAAAGTAATATTGCCAATGATCATCGAAAAGAATATAGCTTTATCTTGAAATATGCGCCTGTTTCTCTCGTTCCATGTCGTCCAACAAAAAGCCAGAACAAAATTCTCTCTGTGTCTATGATCAAATGGAGTATTTTCTTCAATCTTTAGGGCAACACCTAGGAGTTGATCAGGGCAACACCTAGGAAATGATCTTATACATAGAGGTTTCAGTTATTGGATATGCCATTTCCCAAACTCCAACTAATATTAGGAGCAATGATATCCTTTAACTTCATAATGTGGAGCCAAGGAACCATAATGCTTGCAAACTTAGCTTTTGTAGGGATATCACCCAGAGCAACCTCCCCTTAATGATCCCCTTCTGCAAGAAACCTTCATATCCATTTTCCCAGTAATGCATCATTTCGAGCTCTCAATTGTCCAATGCCAAGGCCCCCCCACATTTCCGGCTAGTGAAAACCATCTCCCATTTAATAGCCTAGATAGGTAATCCATAGCAATGACAAAGAGAAATGGGAATAAAGGGTTACCCTGTCAAATACCCCTTAGTAGGCTAAATTCTTCCCATCGGTTTGCCATTAATAATGATAGATGAGTTCGTTGAGGAGATACAAGCAGACATCCTATGTGTTAGGAAAACAGAAATCATCAATCAATTGAGAAGCAATAAAACATACAAGAGAAGAACACACAAAAATTTATGTGGTTCACTAACGGTGTATTAATAGCTATATCCACGAACAAAGGAGAGGAGAGAACATTGTATTAAGGAGAGGTGAATACAAAATGTCAATCGTTTATATAGAGCACTCTCATAAAACCCTATAACAGATAAGACTCAATTATATAAAACCCCATATACGAGAATAGAAACCTAATCACATATTTCTTTTAGAAACCTAATCACATATTTCTTATAGGCTTCGGGCAACGAGACCCCCAACTAATTACTCGTGGGGCATCAAACAGTTCAAGATATATCTCAACACATTGAATCCACCGGTCTGAAAAGCCCTTCATAAGCATAATAAACAAGATAAAGTGTTTCATTGCACTTTGTCAAAAGTTTTTTCGATATCAAACTTGATAACAAAACCTTGGCCGTCTTTGAGCACTTCCTCCAGAAGTCTACAATTTCATTCGCTATCATAGTTACATCAGAGATCTGCCTACCATGGACAAAAGCAGTCTGGGACCTTGAAGGGAATACACCTCCAAAACCCTGACGCTCAACTACTGTGCCGCCTCTACAAGACGCTTTTTGATCTGCCTTAACAAAATATCCTCCTCACAACTATCCCCCATGAAAGTTCCATCAAATTGCCTTCATCCACCCTTCACACAAAGTTGATAATCTTCGAATAAGTAGATGAAATGCCTTGAATCAGATATATTGCACTTACGAATGGCTCAGTATAAGAGTTAACGAGTTGGATTTAGCAGTCTAGGGCAACAACATTAAAATCTAAAAATATATTTTGATTATGATTTATATTCTCTTATAGTGCGCACTTTATTATTTGAACCTATTATGTATTAGGGTTATAAGAATGATGCACTATATAAACTCTTTAAAACTCTTATCCCCTTAATTAGTATTCTGCATTTTTATGATCTCTTAAACAAAATAGTTTTTTCTTTTAGCTAATACAATGTTAGTTAACGGCATAAATATGTGTAGTTTGTTTCGGTTATTTTATTCTTTGATTGTCGTTTATGATTTCTATCACAATATGAGCTTAAGAGATTTCTTATTTCTATCCCTTTTCATTTCCTGCACAATTCATAAACTAATTTTGCAGATATCGGACTGGATTCCATGGGAAATTTACTTGGATCATAAGAGAATTATTCTCACATTTATGATTTTTTTTTTTTTTTTTTTGTGGTGAAAATGCTCTAAAATCACATGCTATTTTTTTAACAAGATTTAAGATCCATGATAAGAATGTTTCTACTGTAATTTGCATTAATCATTAAAAAGATTTAACTTTTAGAGACCAACTAGGCTGGCAGTTCATTGTTTTGGTTAACAAATTTCCTTTTTTTTTACAGTCTCAACTATTCAAGGAACAGAAAAAGAAGCTAACCGAAAAGGTAAAAGATTATCAAACAGAACCTTAATTTTCTTAGCGTAACAATTTACTCTTTTTTGTGCAGTAGTGATTTACTTTCTGTTCTTACTTGTTTATCAAACTTGGCTGCATCATTCAATGAAAGAAAAACAAAGAAAATTCATTCACAATATGCCTATCATAAACATTTTAAATTTCTGATAAATATTTGATTCAGAAACACTGAACTCCCATGATCTGATATTTATATTTCAACCATCGTAGGTTGGTCTAGAAAGAGAGTTCTTGAAAATTAAGAGGTTATAACTTCAATCTATATGATGATCACTTATTTATGAATCAATTTTCTACGAATTTTCTTGACAATAAAATGTTGTAGGGTTAAGTGGTTTGTATCATAAAAATAGTCGAAATGCACATATGTTGACTCAAATATTCACGAAAAACAAAACAAAAAATAATGGAGGATAATTTTTTTGTCTTCAATCTATAAAGATATTGGGTTATTTCCCTCGTTACCAATTGATTTTGAGGTGAAATCTTATATTCTCTTGATACAATCTTCAAAAAGTGAATGGTTGTGAAATGAAAAATTCCATGCATAGGCTTGACTTCCTGTCATATTTATGCTTAATTTTTGCATGCATTTAGACTCTACTTCTTGGTTTAGTGATATATCTATTTATATTTGTATTTATGCAATTTATTTATTTATTTTGTATTGAATCAGGGGAAACTCCTTGTAGAGGAAAATGTGAAGTTATCTGCAAAGGTAAGGCCTCATTTTTCAATTTCAATATAGAGCCACACAACCAAAGTATGTAGATAAAATGTTTAATTTACAACCTTGGTGGAAATCAACAACTAAAATTAAGGCTATGTTTGAGGATTTTCGTTCTCAAACCATTTTTGTTTATGTTTCTTTTTAAAAAAAAAAACAAGAAATAAAAATAATCATCAAACACATTCTTGTTTTTTCTTATTTTAACATAAATTAGAAAACAAGAAATAGAAATAAAAACGTTATCAAACGGCTTTAGAGTCTAAGATTGTTATAGAGTAGTTTTGTAGAGTTCAAGTTAATTTGTTATACTTATTGAAATCAATCAAAGGCATCCACTCAAACACATGTTTACTAAATTTTTGTTCTCAAAACCACCTTTTCTATGACATCATGCATGTAGAATGGAGATTCAAATTTCATGTAAGTTGAGTTATAATTCATATTAGTATGAATATACACTAAAAAAAACTAATGATAATAGCTTCTATTTATCAAAAGTATTGGAAATTAGATGGGTTAGATTAGAAATTTCTATAGCTAACTTTTTCATCCTAAAATTTAAAAACATGTCAAAAGAGATTCATGATCAATAATTTTTGCCTACTAGTTTCTTTGACTATGATCATAGTATTGAAAGATCTTGACTAAATTAAGCCTAGGTCTCTCTAATATTGTTATATAGATATATATTTTTCTCCTTTTTTTTTCATTACATTTATTTTGAGATTTTTATTATTATATATTAGTGTGGTACTAAGCCATGGAAACCAGAAGGTGGTAAAGATGATGGAGGCATTATGAGTTTATGCAGGCAGAGTAGCCAAGGCTCTGATGTGCAAACTGAATTCTTCATTGGAATTGCCTAGCTCATAAATATAGAGGAGGCTATTTAATCCTTGGTTTTAACCCTTAATTAATTGTATGTAAATTTATTAATCAACTGTCAACACAATGAAATAAGAAGTTAGATATGTGATAGATGTCAACAAGAACAACAGATTAATCGGTATTAAGTGTGCATTCATGATTCGAGAGGTCATAAAGTTCAAATTTTTTACTTTAATTACTGTTGAACTAAAAAAAATGCCGCTTAGAATATGTAACAAAATCATATTTGTAATTTAGAGTAGTATATAATTATTTTGTTTTTAGTTTTTCTATTTTTAAACTTAGGTTTTTTTAAAACCTTTTCATTAAAAACACATTAAAGTTCTAAGCTAGATTTTTAAAATGAAATATTTGTTTTTTAGTGTTTCTTTTCTGGAAAATTTTATTAGGTTTTAAAATGATTTATAAAGTGGTAATGAAAAAAACAATAACTGAATGTATTGTTTATAAGCTTAATTTGACAAAAAATAATAATAATAACATATAAAAACAAAACAGATCTGAAAATAAAGTGGTTATGGAATGATGCCTAAACAAGATTATAAGATATATATATATATATATATATATATATATATATATATAATTTAACTAAAAGATTTAGGGATGTC
>JBBMKA010004842.1:0-12153 GCA_037833695.1 Sechiopsis laciniata | reverse complement strand
TTGATTTAAAAATATGGGCTGCTGGCATTTGTTTTTGGACTTGGAATTTAAAATGGACATTGGGCTGTGTAGTTTTTAATAGAATTTTGATTGGGTTTTTGTTCTATTAAGCTTTGGGCTTCAAATATTTAATGTTGTAAATAGAATTTGGGCTGCTGGAATTTCCTATGTAAGATTTATTGGACTTAGTTTTAAATGAGTAATGTATTTTAAAAAAAATGCTAGAATTTATTTATTTGATTTGGGATTTTAAATAATAACTTCTAAATGGGTTTGGGGCATTAACTCATATAAATGGATATTTAGTTTTGGGCTCATAATTTTAAATTGGCAATGGGGTTATAGTTCATGAATTTATTAAATGAGTATGGTTAAGCTCATTTTAAAATAAGGGTCCAACAGTAGTGATTATTTATTTCAACTTTGAGCCTTTGGTTTTTAAATAGAATATTTTATGGAATAAATAATATGTTATTTCTAGTGATTTATTATTGGATTAAATAATCGGATATTATTTCATAAATAATAGATGAGGAATATTTTATGAACTTTGGACTAAGGGTTCTTGGCTTATTTTAATGCCCATAATGTTATGGGTTTTCATTTCAAGACAGAGTCAAGTTTAACTCTAGGCTATGATTTATTCTAGGCCCAAATTTGTAGCTCGTTCGAGGTTTTGGCACGTTAGTTGAGAAAAACTGTATCTTCAAAGGTAAGGACTTTTATCTAGAGTTGTGTGGTCTTTAAATGCTATGTTTGCTCGATATTTGATTAATTAATTGTTGGACTATCTATAAGATGCATGGATTTTAATCTTTGAGCTAGTTTGACCTCGTTGACCTCTATGTTGGATATTTGAGCTGCTGATAGATTATTTAATATTTTTACATACGAAAATGTTCCTTTTGCTTGATATTGCTCAGTAGTATGGGATGCTGAGTGGTAATTAATATAATGTAGCTTATAGGACCAGTTGCGTTTCTCATAAGTTGTAGCAGGACCAGTTGTATTCCTAACCTTTATTAGGGCTAGTTGTGTTCCCTAATTGTGTAGGACCAGTAGTGTTCCTACCGCCTTATAGGACTAGTTGCGTTTCCTATAAGTTATAACAGGACCAGTTGTCTTCCTGATTTGCTGATTTGATGTAATTTATGGGACCAGTTGCGTTTCTCATAAGTTGTAGCAGGACCAGTTGTGTTCTTGACCTTTATTAGGGCCAGTTGTGTTCCCTAATTGTATAGGACCAGTAGTGTTCCTACCGCCTTATAGGACCAGTTGCGTTTCCTATAAGTTATAGCAGGACCAGTTGTGTTCCTGATTTTGTGATAGGGCCAGTTGCGTCCCTAACTAGCTAGAACCAGTAGAGTTACTTTTATAGGACCAGTTGCGTTTCTTATAAGCTATAGCAGGACCAGTTGCGTTTCCTGTTAGTAATCACTTGGACCAGTTGAGTTTCTTACTTAAATAGGCCAAACAAGTACATGAATAGGTGGGACCAGTTGTGCTTCCCCTTTTAGTTGAGCCTGGAGGTTCTCAGCTTAGAGCTCTGAATCTGAGTGTGTTGTAGATAATGAGGGCAGTTGTTGGTTAGGTGTTGAGTTGATGTATGCATTTTTGTACTCTAGGTGGGAGTTCTTACTGAGTAATTCCCATTACTCACCCTTATCATTTTTCCCCCTTTCAGGTAAAGGAGTAAACCGTGGTGGCTGAGCTGGAGGCAACGAATGATCATGGGAGGGGACATGTGTCCCTTTTATTTTCTTTGAAATTTTCTATTCCGCACGAACTATTTTAAATTGTTGTTGTTTGTTTTGGCTAGGAGCTGAAACTTTACAGTTGCTTGAGAATTGTTTTTAAGCAAAAGCATGTTTGACTATTTTAATCTTATTTTTAATGAGTTATTTTATCATGCATGCTAGTAAAGTCCTACCAAAATTAGTTCCAGCAACCATAGAGATAAACATCAAATAGAAGTTAAACCAGATGATTTTATTGCAACTATGAAATGTTCAAAACTACAAGCCACTCCTAATAAAAAGAGTAAAATGGAATTGGTAAGGCTGAAGATGTGCAGTCCCCTTGTCATTGGCTCCTACGACACTACCATTTTCTTTTCTCCACGATAGGCTTCATGGCCAACCGACCAGCTCGCCTTTCTCGGCTCCTGCCCTTGGTATTTATAGAGTTGATTTACTTGGCCGACAAGTCGAGGTGAGCTGTGAAATCTTCATTAATGCAAGATCCCTTGATTGTCGCTAGAATTTATTTGATTGACGCCCCCTTGATTACTATATTGACTCTTGATTGTTTCCTTGTTGGCGTGTCTTTTTCGAACGTGTTTTTATTTTGAATTTGCGCGTTTTTGCATTGCTGGTCATCGTTCGCCCTGATTGTCCTTTTCGCGGTGTAGCTTAATATGTCTTGCCATTAGCATTGATAGACATAGTTTATTCAAGATTTATACTAAAAACACGAAAACTATGCTTCTGATGCTACTTTATGAATGCATGCAGATTTTCTAAGTTATTTCTTCGTAATTCTTCTATTAGCGTTTGTTTTTCTCCTTTAATTCTAGAATAATGCAAACTAAGACAACCTAAAATACGGTCTATTTGAGAGCTATCAAACCCCCAAACTTAAATCATTACTTGCCTCAAGTAATGCTTATCTTCCTAGTTCGCTCAATCCTAGTTATTTCAGCATTTTTACTTTTTCTGATCCACTTTCGCAATTCTTATCGCATATCATATTTTCAGCGAGAAACTTCTTTCCCTTTTCAGTTTTCAAACTTTCCTAAAGATTTAGGTTTAACCTTAAAATCTTCCTTGCCATGACTGACAGATTGTTCCTCATCGCAAGTATTCCTCATTACACAATCTATTGTATTGCAATCACTTCTAGTCTAAGTTTGTCCAACTTACTCTGCTAAGGTATTCGTTTCGGTCCTTATATCCATGAGGATTTCAGTTATGCTTTTCGCATTCCTCTTAGGTTGCACTCATATCTACTAAATTCCATAGTTCTTAGCATAAATCGCTTGAGCATCAAGCAACTTCTCTAAGCAAACAGATTGCACTAATTCGTAGACAGCGGGTTGCCCTCACCCCCAAACTTTATTTTGCCAGAGTAGGTTAATCTTTATTTTATTTTTCAACACTCTTCGAGCTGCCCTCACCCCCAAACTTAAATTCTTCATTGCCCTCAATGAAGGTGAGGCTTAGTTCCCCCAAACTTAGCTATTACTGCGATTGCTTTACTCTATCTCAAGCTCTAAGACTTCCTTGCAAATTTTTTGTTCTTTCTGTCGTTCACGATAAGGATTACTCTAATGCTAGTTTTGAATCTAAGGGAACTTAAGAATTCTTCTAATTGAAATTATGTTTCTACTAAATTTAATTTTACGATAATCATGCTTAGTCGACTTTCAAAGGGAAAATTAATGAATTTTATAAATTATAATAAGGCAAATAAAATAAATTGCATCCTAAATGCATGATCCTATGAAAATAGAATTACGACTGCTCATGAAATGCATGCGAAAAGAAATAAAATGCAGTAAGTGCAGTAAAAGAGAACAGGACTTCCATCTAATTCGTCGCATTGCCGCCACTCTTTCCTTTCCCATGCTCCGAATTCAATATTTGTTTTGGAAATTCAGGCCATTTGGAGTATTCTTCCATTTCTATCATGTGAAGCATCAATAGCTCATCTCGCTCTTTTGTATATGTCAAATATTTCTTTGTAATTTCCTCGAGCTTAGCTATCCTTCCTGCTAATCCGAAAATGGTTTTTATGTCTCCATTTTCCTTACTGTCTGCTGCTACACTTTCCTTCGATGGAAATACGCTTAAAGTATTGTCACAACGTTGTGGCCTGATGCCCTGATCCGCACATAACTATGTAATTACAAAGGGATAGTATATGTATTCTTGCATTCCACTAGCGCATTTCTGCACTTGCATCTCCAAAATCTTTCCCAGATTGATACTTATCCCGAGTTTTATCGCGGTGAGCAGCATTTCTTGATCTCTTTTGATTAGTGCTCTATTAGTGCTCTATTGGATCATTCAACTCTGCTCCCACTATTCCGATTACTGATAAGCTTTCTTTCATTTGCTTCAAGGTGGAAGAGTTGATCAACTGTTGACAGAATGCTGCAGGAACATTAGGTACTGCCACAGCTTTATTCCATGCTGCTGCTCGACAATCGACGAGCTGATAATTTACTCTTGAGAATAATGACACTTCTTCATTTGAGTTAACATAGAATTGCCATACCCAATCTGTTCTTGCGTTCATCACAGGGAAAAAATACTTCGTCCATCCCAGACGATGAATCATGGCCTTAATGTTGTCAGATATATTTAGTCCAATTGCGCGTTTGAATCCTTTATCCCTTAATGCGATGAACTTTTCCTCAGCATCGACAGATGCAAAGTTCGCACCTCTTTTGACTCTAATTTCCATGATCGGCTGCAATTGCCAAACTACCGGCAGCGCCCTTGCCCTCATAGAA
Source organism: Sechiopsis laciniata (assembly GCA_037833695.1). Lineage (NCBI taxonomy): Eukaryota > Viridiplantae > Streptophyta > Magnoliopsida > Cucurbitales > Cucurbitaceae > Sechiopsis > Sechiopsis laciniata. The sequence continues at coordinate 7,637 of JBBMKA010004842.1, read as the reverse complement.
TGAACTCAAATGCTGTTGAACCTCGGGTGCTGTTGCTCCTTGTCATTAGATACTTCAGCTTTGTTGGGAAAGGTATTCTCTTTGTCCTCGCATGGTCGACTTCTTCTAAATCCTCTTCTATTGATTCATCTTGATCCTCCTCCGGCTCCATCTTTTCATGTCGAAGGTTGTTCACCTCAACCTTGTCTGTCAATCCCAATTGTTCTGCGTCTTTGGGAGTTTCTTCATCACTGTTTAGCATAATATAAGAGGCAAAAATTTTCCTCCTTTCCTCTGTTTTCCCGAAGAACTTTCCATTTCTTGTCTGTCATTGACGCGAACTTTCTCCGATTTCTGGTCCTTGCTCATCAGTACCAGATATCTTACGTTTTAAAGTCGTAATAACAACACATAGCCTTTGATTTCTTCAGATCAAAGCAAGAATGCATTGATCGACTCTCCCACACACAAGGTTTATAGAGTTGAAAATATTTTTGAAAATCCTCGTGCAAAGAAAGGAATAATCACTAAAGGAAAAACTGCAATTTTGCACCTATATTCAAATATTCGAACCAATTCTTTCCTAAAATTGAAATAATAAAAGAAAATTATAAATATAGAAAAGCTTCCTAAAATTACGAAATCAAAATGTCTTAAGGAAAAATAAAAAGAAAAATGAATAAATAGAAAAACTACCTATTCTAAAATAATTAATATTTTGCACAAAGTAAGAAATACCGGATTTTTGCATTCCAGGAATGCTGCTGAGTAGATCAGAGTGAAACCTTTGAGCTAATTCCGTCTGGCATAGTTCATCCATGCTTAGGCCATTTAAAAATCTTTGGGGCGTAGCCATCTTTGATTGCCTTTTCTTGCCTTTCTTTGCCATTCACCTTGATGCGTAGACTTCCTACCAATCCAAGATTGAAGATCAGATTGCCACTCCTAATAAAAACAGTAAAATGGAATTGGCATGGCTGAAGATGTGCAGTCTCCTTGCCATCGGCTCCTACGACACCACCATTTACTTTTCTCTACGATAGGCTTCATGGCCAACCAACCAGTTCGCCTTTCTCGGCTACCGGCCTTGGTATTTATAGAGTAGGTTTACTTGGCCGACAAGTCGAGGTGAGCTGTTAAATCTTCATAATGTAGGATCCCCTGATTGCTGCTGGAATTTATTTAATTGACGCTGCCTTGATTACTGATTGACTCTTGATTATTTCCTTGTTGGCTTGTCTTTTTCGAACGTGTTTTTATTTTGAATTTGCACCTTTTTGCGCTGCAAGTCATCATTCATGCTAATTGTCCTTTCTGTAGTGTAGCTTAATATATCTTGCCATTAGCATTGATTAGGCACAGTTTACTCAAGATTTATACTAAAAACACGAAACTATGCTTTTGATGCTACTTTACGAATGCATGCTGATTTTCTAAGTTATTTCATCACAATTCTTCTATTAGCGCTTGCTTTTCCCCCTTAATTCTAGAATAATGCAAGTTAAGATAGCATAAAATACGCTCTATTTGAGAGCTATCACGCGCCTCTCAAACTCGGGTCGAAGAACGAATAACAGTCCGGGATAAATCTGGTAAATGGGCCAAACTCACCATTTAACACCTAACCAAACAACAAAACCCAAACTAAACACCTTTAATCCATCGCTTGAATAGCCTCAAACAAGCAAACCAACACCCGTAATCCACAACTTAAATAGCCATAAACAAGCAACCAAAGAGCCATAATTCATCACTTAAATAACATAAACCTATGACCAAATAGCCTTAATTCAACACTTGAATAACATAAACCTATAACTAAAGAACCTTCTTCTTCTTCATTTAAATGTTCATAAAATAGACTTAAATGAAACTCTTACCTGAGCTTCGGTAACCTCAGCGGCGGTGGCTCTCTCTGGCGATAACACTAGAATTGATGGTGGCGCCCCTTGCTTGACGACCGAAGAGTAGGTGACGACTCGAGCAGCTTCGCGATGACAACACCTAAAGCAAATGACAACTGCACTGAGCTCACGACGAGGGTCTTTGACAGACACCTGCGGTAGAACACACTCTCACGATGATGTTCACGACCTACTTTGAACCAAAGCACACGAAACTCAAAACACCTCTAACTCGCAAGCTGCTAACTTGTGACGGCGTGGTTTATAACACAGGAACTATACGACTGAACAGAAAGAAGAACCCACAAGCCCAACAATGATTGGAACTGCGGACCTTAACACTAACGGAATCATGGTGAAACCTCTGCTTGCGCCTAAACCCAAACAGACACGAAACAATACTCATTTTCAGCTACAAACGACGTGACCCACCCGAGCAAGCCAACTCAGGTGGCGGGTCTTTGGATGGAAACTCACGACAGCGAGAAGAACAGGGCAGTGAAGGCTGCGTGTGAGAATCCCAGACGACGATGACTGCACAGCTGAACCTGACGTCAGTGAAACCCATCGGAAATGATGAACTAGACGGACGGCGATGACTTGATTTCAGACAGGTGGCACAAAACCCAAGCGTGAAGAGTAAAATCTCAGACCTAGTGATGACTTTCAAATAGAGTCAGAATTCAGGATAATTTTGGATCATTGTGTGCGGTTGTTATATAAGATTCAATGCGAACAAGGTAAACATAAAGAGAAAAAAGTGTAGTTTGCTAATGCTTACGCATTCGGGAAATAAATTGCAAGATATGAATTATAACGCTTCTTAACGCATATTTAGCAAGGCTTATGCTGATTAATTATTTTTGTAGGAAATTACCCTTGCGAAGTGGTACAGAGTTAAGATTTGAGGCGTGCGATTACAAGAAAGTCATGCTCAGGAGAGAGAAATTCCAAAGCGCTACAAGCACAATAAGGAAAGAATCAATTAGAAGCAAGAAGTTGACTAACCAGACACTATGAGACAGTATACAAAAATTAAGAGATTCTTACCTTAGACAAATAAAATCACAATTGGCAAGTTTAAACAAGGAAAGATGTCACGTTGATTGATTCGTGCCTATTCTGGAATATTCTAAGAGTTGACAAAGAAGCTTATAAAAGAAGATCTCTATAATAGCTAGAGAGAGAGAGGGACAAAAGATTAGAAGCTGAGAGTTTATTATTTTTCTTTATTTTTTGAGTAATATCAATTTCAGTTTGTTTTTCATTTCACGTTTTGTGTTCTTTGTTTGTATGATAAACTAATTTTCTTAAGGCAATGGTGGGAAAAAGTGGAGTAGTTGTAGCATGTGTTAAAAAGAAATAGAAAGGTTTAACTGATGCATGTTAATTAGGAGCAAATCTCAACAGTAAGTGTCGACCGGCCATCCACACAACTTAATAGGTTGTAAATCGAAAGAGGAAATAACCTAAGTGTAACGGCCCAGTTTTCCATTCCAGTTCCCCAGGTTTGTTCGTTTGTTGATTCGGTTGGGCCGTTAGGGCAGTTTGAGCCTTTAGGGGCATTTTGGGAATTATGCCTTCGGGGGTAGACTCGCAATTAACCTGGGTTTCAGGGTAGTTCTGTAATTTACTAAGTTTAGGTTTTACTTCGGTTCCAGGTTTCGGGGGTTAGTGTTGCTGTTGGAGAAGTTTGGAGCTTTTGTTGTTTAAATGAGAAAAAGAAAGAAAAAGGTGACTCCGCCAGGGCTCGAACCCAGTTGGAATGAGTTTGGAAGGCTTGTTTAAGAGAAGAGAAAATAAGAGAAAAAGTGTCCACGTTTGGACTCGAAGGCGGGTTGCCAGGGACACGTGGCAGGTGGAGAGTGTTTAGTCGATTAAAATGCCTAAGTTTTACCAAAACTCCCGCGGACTCCAGAGGTAAAACATATTTTTCTTCCAGATTGTATCCCTCCTTGCGATTTCTTCTTCTTCTCCTTCCAATCTCCCGCGCCGATCATCCCTAATCACCAAGCCCTTCGTCGAAGCTTTGTTTCTGTCAAGAATCCCATCGCCCAGCAGCTGTGAGCCTTATCACCAATTCCCCGTCGCTGTTCCTACATCGCATTCCCTTCATCGCGTGCAGCCACCTTTGCCCTCGTCGCCAAGCAGCCAAGGATTTGTTTCTTTACCGCCAAGCCTCCTTGGGCACGCACAGCGATCGCATCCAGCAGCGATCTCACTCGCGATCGTGCGCACGCCTCTAGCCGTGTCCAGCCGCTCAACACGAAGACATCCTGAGCCTCGCAGTCGTACTTATGCTAGGATATTCGCCCAGCAATCGCACAGCTGATCTCTCGTGCATGATGGATTGCCCTGCCTCGTTGTGCTGCACGCTCCAAGCAGCACAGCCCGTGTTGCCACTCTTCGCTCACCATGCCGCTCGCTCCCGCGAGCAGCCTGTTCGCCAAACAGCTTCGCCCTCGTTGTGTCTTCGCCGAAGGCCCCCACCGAGGCTGCCCTTACCGAGCTTGTCCTTCACCGCAAGCCTTGCTGCCGAGAGCCTTGCTACAGAGTTGCCTAGTGCTCGGTTTAGGGTAATTTCTTTCCCGAGCCTGTGTTGGTCATTTTTAGTTGGTGCAGCTGTTCGAGTAGTGTTAATTCGTGTTTATATCTATATTGTTTGCTAGGTTGTTGGATCTGCAGCTCAAGGAGCATTTGTTTTACTTGTTATGTATTTTTTATTGTTTCCAGGTAATGATTTCTTACTGGGGTTGTGTGGGCCCTGCGAAATATTCACTGATTGCTTTCTTGTGTGCTTGTTATACTATTATGAGCATGTTAGTGGATAGGAACTTATGCTGATCTATTCTGCTAGCATGTTTGACTTCTGTATTCACATGTTAGTGCCATGCTAGGTTTGTTCTTCTAGCATGTTTGATTTTCTAATTTAAACTCATAGTACCATGCTAGGGTTATTGTTGTGAAGCATGTTTGATGTTAAGTTACAGGATTTTGATTCTTAGATAGAACTTGTTAGGTTGTCATCATCTAAAGGCTAAGAGTGGACTAATGTACGTGTCCCCACCGGTTGGGCTGTGAGGACAGGTTCCTTACCCCTAGCAGCTGGGTGTGGAGTAGCTACCACACCGGCATAAGCCTAGTTTGTAGCGTGCTAGAGCGGAACCCTGCCCAAGGTGTAAGCTTACCTTGACCGGTTCTTAGCTTCAGGCGTCGGTGGTATTCAGGCTACTACAGTCATCGAGCGTCGAGGGTCTCGCGCTACTGTAGATCAGTGACACTACTTTCGAGTCTTTAGGCATGAGGACCTGGACTGGCGTAGAATGTCCCTAGGCCCACACATTTACGCAGTTTACAGCAGCATGCGGTGTGTACGCACACGCATTAGTCACCGGGCAGAGAGCTCCCTCGGGCTAATGTTCATGAGTACACCACTTCCTTCTCGAGTCTAGAGCCAGACACCGAGTACTCTCCCGAATGTCCCAGGACCAGTTTGGAAAGCTGGACAGGACCAGCTGTTGAGCGGTCACTTAGGCCGAGAGTAGAGACCCTCGAGGATATCTTATCAGGGTTAGTTATTGAGCTGACCACTTGGCCGGGAGTTAGAGACTTCCAATGACCCAGAAGTTGTTTGATATTTTGTTCGAGGGTTCTGTGTTAGTAACTGTTTGCTTGTATACTTGATTGCTAGATGATGCGTTGTTTCGTACTGTACCCCAGTTGGGGATTCTTACTGAGTGCCTTTGTACTCACCCTTATTTTTTGTGGTTTTCCACCAGTAACTTGGGACAGCACCATAACGGCTAGAGGAGGAGCTGTATGATCATGGGAGCCGCCAGCATTCTGTTTATGTTTATGTTTATTTATTTGATTCAGCATGTAGTCGGACACCGAGTCCATAGGATTTGCATATGGAACCTGATGGTGCTATTTGAATGTTTTGTATTTGTTGTTTCAAATTATACCCTAGCTGGGGTCGCTTTTAAATGTTTGTAAACAGGTTTCGTGGAATTTCAATAACTGTTTTATGCAAGTCTTAAGCGTATAATAATTTTTATTATCTTTTATGTATGCATGCTGAGTAAGGACCAGGTTTACAGTTGGTATCAGAGCACAGAGTCATAGATTCTGTAGACTAACCTGTTTTGTAGGTTTTTTGTCCCCATGATCATCAACACTCCAACGGCCGTCAGGTTTGTCTAAGTTCTTTGTTCAAGGGGTACTGCATCTAGTATACTTGTGTACCTTTTATTGGCAGTGAGAGTCCAGGTGTGGACTAGTTTTGTGGTTATGTGTGGATCGCCAGTGTGGCGGTCACACATAGAGGAGCAGAGACGTCTGGTACCACCAACCGAGGAGTTGAAGCTAAGCCAGCTATAGATGAGACCACGTCTAGAGTTGACCAGACTCGCAGGCCACTTTTGGCCCAGCTTTTGTTTTGCCGAGAGAGGGGGTAGAGACTACCTTGACTCCGAGTGAGACTCCAGGAAGCAGAGTTGCTTCAGCTATGAGAGAGATGATGGTCTAGTTGTTGCCTCATCAGGGAGCAGAGACTCAGGCGCAGTTGGTAGCGCAGCGAGAGAAGTCTCGAGCATAGATAGCCCAGCTGACACAGTGCTGCAGCCATGAGAGCCATGGTTAGAGAGATGTTGGTTGAACATCAGAGGTTTAGGAGTAGAGCTTGAGCATGTCTGATGGACGAGATGCCGAGGCCAGATTGATGAGTCTGAAGTTCTTATACGAGTTATCGGAGTCGTCGTCACTAAAGGTTGTGACCCTGTTGGCCTAATTGTAGCAGGGCCTAGAGTTTTGGTTTAGCAGCACTTCATGATGTGGTTGGAGGATGCTCGTTTGGCACTAAGTTTGGGTGCAGGCCTAGGTTCAGGCCCAGTTTGCACTGTTGTGCAGGTGATTCTTATGATCTCCTTGGATGTTCAGGATGTTTCTCTAGATGTTGCACCAAAAGTGCCAGTTGGAACACTTGATCATGTAGCACCAGTGATCTGTGTTGTTGGTAGTCAGAAGGCCACGAGAGAAAAGCTATGCAAGGAATGACAGAGAGTATCATTCCCTAATTTTACCCGAGAAGTGAGTAAAGAGTTTGAGATAGAGCGCCTAGAGTTGATCCCTTGGTGTTCAGTCGTTGGTTGTGACTCTATTGAGAGTCGGTTAAACTTTGGTCTCTTGTAGTGGTTAGTCTTTGTACTCTCATGTGTACCTTTGAGTAGCTTGTTCCCGGTGTGGGTTGTTTTTGGAAACCATAATTGGAGTTGTTGTTTGGAGCGAGACCGTGCTCAGTCTTCGGAGGAGTTGGGCTTTCAGTTTGAGGACACCATCCAGAAAAGTGCCCTTAATTTGAGACCGCGGATGTATTCTGCCCATTGTTGGTTTACTTGTCGCTAAATAAGAGTTGTTCATTGGAACGTGACCTTAGATGGTAGGAATCTTTGTTGTTGTTTCGTTAGAGCTAGGATGAGATCGAGCAAGTTGTGGTTGACTAGAAACAATGCAGTTGTCAACGGGTGTTGTTAAGGGTGTTGCAAAGATCTTTACCCGGAGTAAAGCTACGAGGTGGCTGATGCTTTGAGTAAGAGGACGACACATTCTGCAGTGTGTTGGTCTCTTGCCCTGTATCTAGAAAATTGGAGCTAGCCAAAGTAGTTGTATTGCTGAAGAGGGTTTATTCTTGTTTAGTCAGTTGGCTGTTAGACCATCTTTACGGCAGTGTGTGTCTGGGGGTCGTCGAAAGGACCC
>JBBMKA010004841.1:0-42973 GCA_037833695.1 Sechiopsis laciniata | reverse complement strand
TTTTGTGATAAATATATATTTTTTATTTTATTTTATACATGGTGCGCCTTTAAGATAAAGCCCGCGCCTTTTTTGCGCCTTGCGCCTCAGGCTCCAGAAAGCCTTTGCGCCTTTGTGCGCCTTGCGCCTTTAAAAACACTGGGCAAGGCTTTGTCGGAAAAGAAGAAGAACCTCTTACCTCTTTTCTCTTTTGACAGAGAGTGGCTCCCCGTGTGTGGCCCCTTTGGGCGTGACTATCGCCCCAGAGAGTTTAACATGATTCGCTTATGTACCAACAACACTGAGTCTTTCTTCCCTGAGAAGCATAGGCTACTGGCTTATCAGGCTACTGGCTTATCTTTGTTAGGACCCCATATCTTCTCCACCATTGGATCTCCCAAGGTTATCTTCCTCGAGAATAAGGATGACTAGATCTACACCTATGGTAAGGCTAGCGATTGAGTGTTTCCTATCATTGCCGAGATTTATTTTATCAACAAATCGTGTCGCGTCCTTTCATCATTCGATCTCCACTGACTTTGGCTTCTCTCCTTCTTCTGACCATGTCCGGACAAATCGTTTTTCGGTACGCGAGCAACATTTTTTCGGCCTGCGACATAATACAAAGATATATCTTAGCTACACCGACTTCGACATACAAGCTCAACACTAACGGGCTTGCATTTTACTGATTTACTTTTGTAATTTTCTTTTGATTTGTCATTATCGATGTCTCAATGGATTTCTATGTAACACTTTATCAATGAAAATGTTTTCATTTCTTATAAAAAATAGATATTTCGTTCTGATTTATGAACTTTTATGACATTCCTGTTAGGTAAATTTAACTGCAAACGGTGATGAAGCCTGGAAAGCTAGGGAAGCTGCTGTATTGGCTCTTGGTGCCATAGCTGATGGTTGCATTAGTGGACTGTATCCTCATCTGACTGAGGTGATATATTATAATCAGCCAATGTTCTGATATCTTAATCGTGCTTGCCTTTTGACTTAGAAATTACTATAATAAATAATAAGTTGTGTTCTATTGCAGATTGTCACATTTCTCATTCCTCTTTTAGATGATAAATTTCCTCTAATAAGGAGTATATCTTGTTGGACACTTTCTCGTTACAGCAAGTTCATTGTACAGGTATGTGTTCGCAGGTGTTCATCTATTTTATTTTTCAATATTTATCTAAATTTCATACTAACTACTATGCTTATTCTTCTAAATTATGTGGTAATATTAATCTTTGTGTTTGACTATTTTATGCTGAAGATGGAAAACTGTTGAATCATGTTAAATTACCAATCAACTCAAAACTAAGCTTTAGTTGATAGGTTGAGGTAAATAAAAGTATATCAACCGGACTTTGAAATTTGAAAAATGCTCAACAAGTGGAATCAATATTAACCGGGGAGGAAATAATTTCACAGAGGTTGAATACATGACCTCTTACTCTAATACCATGTTGAATCACCAATCAACCTAAAACTTAAGCTTGAATTGATAGGTTGGAGTAAATTTAATTATATCACCAACAAAAACTCGAAGATATTTTTGGGATTAAAATTGAAATATTTAGAATGCTTTGAGAAAACTGTGGGACTGTAGAATTCTTAGGGCCCCTGAGGCTATGAACATTTTGATAATGTTCTCATGGGACTGCTACGAAGCACGAGTTTGATGTGTATTCTATTTCACTTTTCTCTCATCTTAGGGAATTGGAAGCCAGAAAGGCTATGAACTATTTGACAAGATTCTCATAGGACTCTTACGAAGATTATTGGACAATAACAAGAGGGTGCAAGAAGCAGCTTGTTCTGCTTTTGCAACGCTGGAGGAGGTTCTTTTATTGAAACTTCATTTTACCTGCTAATGAATTATTCCTTGTATAGTTCATGATGGGGGGTTTAGTAACTTGCAGGAAGCTGCAGAGGAGTTGGCGCCACATTTGGAAAATATATTACAGCATTTAATATGTGCTTTTGGAAAGTACCAGGTATCCTAACGTTTTTTTTTTTTCCACTTGAATGATTAGGTTGAAAAAGACTTATGCTGCTGACTTTTTTAAAAAAAAATATATAAAAGGAACTGTTATGAAGACTCTTTCTTAAAGCTTGTATGTATTTGACTTGCTTATATGTGTTATGCAGAGACAGAATTTACGGATAGTGTATGATGCTATTGGAACCTTGGCAGATGCCGTTGGAGCAGAGCTAAATCAGGTAACAATTAACATATGCTTGCTCCTTATCAGCTCCTTTATTCTGCTTGCTGTTCATTAAAGAATGATATCGCTTCACTTGTTGTGATTGCAGCCTGCTCATCTTGATGTTCTCATGCCACCATTAATTGCCAAATGGCAGCAACTATCTAACTCGGACAAAGATCTTATTCCACTGTTGGAGTGCTTCACATCTATAGCACAGGTCTCTACTCGTGTTTTGGTTTATTGGCTCAATTGTCTTTTTATGCTGAGTCCCATTTATTCGCATTTTCCATATATTTCATTTGACAAATTATTGAAATACATCAATGAAATTTGTTTGGTAAAAAAAAATTCAGCATTTTTGGACTAATGGTTTCTGGCATTAAATGTGTGTATTTTCTCTTATTTTGCATTAAATGTGAGCTGGGTGATGAATGGTCCCGATATTATTGAGTTTCTCTCCCTCCCTCTTTCTATCTACTAGTTTTATCCACCTCCTTTATCTCTACTAGTTTTATGTGCCACCCACACAAATTACAGTGGGCTCAAAATATTCATACAGTTGGCATGGTTCGAGCTTTCCTGTGGAATTTTTGGCTGGAAAGGAATAGGAGGGTCTTCAGGGATGTCTCTTATACATTTAACCGTCTTTTAGAACTTATTCTTTCATATGTTTATTTTTGGTGGAAATACATATTTCCTTTGATCATTTTTAATTTATCCTATTTTATTTCCCATCGGCGATCATTCTTGTAAAGATAGACTCATTTTTTCTGAAGTTTTTTCCTTTTAAACTTCAGTATCAATAAAATGTTTCTTTGTCTAAAAAAACACAAATTACAGTGGGAGGGGAAGAGAGTTTGAATGTCTCAAGCTAGTTACAGGACCTTCTAATTCTGTTTATTGAATTTCAATTTTTTTTTTGGATATCTGTATTGAATTTCAACTTATAAGTATATATACCTTGATTGGAGTTTCGAGAATATGGGAGAATTCATTGTGTGAGCAAGCTTCATTTTTTTTAATGCTTGTACTTCATGGATTCAGCCAGGAGTTGGTTTGCTTATCTATTAGTCACCATAACTATAATTTTGAGAAAATGATGATTTTTTTCTTTCTTTCTTTTTTTAGGGTTTGGGGACTGGGTTTGCCCAATTCGCTCAGCCTGTGTATCAGAGATGCATGAGCATCATCCAGACCCAACAAATGGCAAAGGTTTTTCTGATCATTGATGTCAATAAATACTTATTTTACCCTCATTAATGTATGCTTTAGTTTTCTCTTCATATCTTTGTGTTTCTCTGTGCTAGAATTTAATGAAGGTCAGTTAAGAATTATCTCATATTTGTGCTTAGGCTCACTTCTTTATTAATGGATGATTTTATCCTCTTCCCCCCTTTAAAACAATGCGAGAAGGTCCTCAGTAGTTTGGGGTGTGCAGTAAGCATGTCTTAATTTAAATTTATTGTTCTTGACTTAATTTAAATTTATTGTGGACTCTTTTCAACTTTTATTTGGAAATGACTTGAGTGTGCAATATGTTGACTCCTGTGTTTTCATTTTTCGTCTTCTCATAGGTTTCCTTTTTTTTTCTCGTCTCCACTCTTCTCATGTTACCTTGTACTAAGTGTGGTTACTCCTTGAGGATATGTAAAATTAAGTTTGAATATAGCATTTATCACTGCCTGTTGCAATTATATGCTTGAATTGCTTGACACATCTCCCTAAGAGGCTAAGATGTTAACTTGATTTACTATTGCAGGTCAATCCCGCTTCTGCTGGGGGGGTTCAATATGATAAAGAGTTTATTGTATGCTGTCTCGATCTTCTATCAGGACTTGCGGAGGGTCTTGGCAGTGGAATAGAAAGTTTGGTAATTAAATTCTAAATTAAACATTTGTTTTCTTTTTTATGATCCATTATGAGAACTAAAAAGGGACGTTAGATGTTGATAGTTTTTGTAGGAGTTTTTTTGGTCTGTTTAGTTACTATGCTTTCATACATATATTTTCTTAGATGAAATGTGAATTCTCTGCCTTCTAGTAGTCATTAAACTATGCCAATATATTCTGAACTTGCTTGCATGCGACCTTCCAATTTCCATTAGGTTTCTCAAAGCAATCTAAGGGACTTGCTCCTGCAATGTTGCATGGATGAAGCTTCTGATGTCCGACAGAGTGCCTTTGCATTGCTTGGGGATCTTGGAAGAGTAAGAACTTCGATTGATCTCTTGGATTTTCTTCCCATTGCTTTAAGTTGAGTTTGTTATCAAAATTTGAACATCAACAAACCCGCAAGAAATATATATACATGTTTGTGTGAGTTGAATCATATTAAATTGCCAATCAATCGTTCCCAAGAGGTGGCCTCGTTGGTAGAGGCTTGAGATCTCCCATGATGCTCTATTCGAGGTAAAATCTCTTGTTGTCTCTTAGATCTAGGTCTTGGGATAGGCAGGTGCCCCCGTATATATAGTGAGGTGAAACTTCGATTTCCGATTTTTTTAAAAAAAATCACCAATCAACTCAAAAGTTTCAGTTGAGGTTTGGAGTAAATTTAATTATATATATTTTTTGATAGGAAACAGAAAACTTTCATTGATAAAATGAAAAGTACAAAAATCGTCAATAATAACTGTGAGAAGACCGCACTTCTTACTATCAATATTGATACTAGAATTCTTGCTTCACACTATGGTTTTAAGGTAGAGTGCTAGCCTACCACCTACCTGGGTCTTCCTCTCAATGGGAATCCTAACTCCATATCCTTTTGGAACCCAATTGTTGAAAAGATTGAGAATCGCCTTCAAAATTGGGGATCTGCTCATGTATCAAAAGGGGGTAGATTGACTCTTATACAGGCCACTCTTGCTAATGTCCCCACGTATCATCTATCTCTTTTTTTGGCACCCTCGAAGACCACCAAGGCAATAGAGAAGTTATTTCAAAATTATCTTTGGAAGGGAAAAGATGGGAGCAAATCTAGCCATCTCATTAGATGGGACCGGGTCAAGCTACCAATTGATGAAGGGGGCCTTGGAATTATTGATATCTGCTGTATTATGCTAAACTACCAATCAATCCAAAAGCTCAAGCTGATGGATTGAGGTAAATTTAATTATATCAACCAATACTCCCCCACACTTGTGGGCTTTGAAATTTGAGAAACGTCCTACAAGTAGAATTTAATTTTAATTGGGGAGGAAACGACTTGGAAGAGATTCGAACTCATGACCTCCTGCTCTGATACCATTCTGAATTATGCTAAACTATCAATCAATCCAAAAGCCTAAATTGATGGATTGGGGTAAATTTAATTATATCAACCAACAATATCCATAAGAAAAATATTTCTCTTTTGGCAAAATGGCATTGGAGATTCTCTTTGGAGTTTGATGCCCTTTGGAGGACATGCATCGACATTAAATATGGACCACCCTCTACACATGCTCTTAAAGCTGGTATCAAAGGCATTCGCAATACAAAGGGTCCTTGGCGTTACATTGACAGATGGAAACATTTGATAGACACAAACATTACTCATGTTATTGGATCTGGCAAAAATACTCTTTTTTGGCACGATTTATGGATTATAGATGCCCCATTGAAACAAAAATACCCTCTTATGCATAACCTGTCTCTTAACAAGCAAGCTACTGTTTTTGTTTGTCATGAGAATGAAGCCTCGGATATGAAGGTTAGGAGGAACCTTAAGGATGACGAAATTGGGGAATGGGCTGAATTATCCCATATTCTTGAGGGGGTTTCCCTCAATGATAGAACTGATGTTTGGAAATGGTCATTAAATACAGAGGGATCCTTTTCGGCTAAATCATTATTGGAGAATCTATCTTCCTCTCCCACTGATGGCATAAATGATTTATATCTTAATATTTGGAAAGGCCAACAACCGAAGAAGGTTAAATTCTTTATATGGGAGCTTAGTTATGGAGCCTTGAATACCCATGAGATCCTCCAGGTTAAATGTCCATCGATGGCTCTTTCACCCAGCATGTGCTCATTATGCAAAAATGATATTGAATCTCAGATTCATCTTTTCAGCAACTTTAGGATGGCAAATAGCATCTGGTTTTATTTAAACAGTGTATTTGGATGGCAGATGACAAGACCGGGGAACTTCAAAGATTTGATTATTTATTCTATACAAGGCCACCCCTTTAAGGATGATAAGAAGACATTATGGCTCCTCATGATTTACGCTTTCTGGTGGAAATTATGGAACACGAGGAATGATGGCATCTTCTCTGGAAAAGACAGTCATGTTGAGAATTTACTTGAATCAGTCACGTTTTTGACTATGACATAGGCCCATAAATCCTTGCCTTTCAAAGACTATAGTTTTAACACTTTAATTCATCATTGGTAGGGTTTTTTGTAATTACTATTGCCTTTTTTGTAACTTTTCATCCCATCAATGAAAGTTTTCTGTTTCCTATAAAAAAAAAAAAAATCGTCGATAATAATTACAAAAAACCATTCCAATGAAATAGAAGGGAGTTAAAACTCTAGTCATTAAATGGTAATGATTTCTGAGCCCATGACATAGCTAGGAATGTGATTGTTTTGATTAAGTTCTCATTTTGCTGGACGTTGTCTGTAAATAATCGATCATTTCTCAAAGTCCATAGTTTCCATCAAAATGCATATATAAAGAGGAGCCATAGAGTCTTCTTGTTGTCTTTGAAAGGGTGGCCCTGTATAGATAATAGAACCAATTCCTTGATGTTTCCCGGCCTTGTCACCAGCCTATGGACTTTGAAATTCCAGGAGTAAATTTAATTATATCAACCTAGTCTATATATGAGTGTGTATTCTCCATTGAAAAAGTTGATCCTATTATGCTTATTTGTTTTCAAATGAGCTTTCTGCCGATGTTGGAATTTCATTAATTGCTTACTCCTGGAGGAGGTAGCACAAGTTTTATACACAGCGTTATGTTTACTACTTAGAACTTCCGTCTCTTGATATTTTTTGTTGTTTATGGTTTATTCATATTTTGTTATCAGGTATGCCATACCCATTTGCAACCACGTTTGACAGAATTTCTTACCACTGCAGCAAAGCAACTGGTAAATAAGCTACGTTGTGGTTTGCGTTTATAATTTGAAGTTCTTTTACTAGTCTGATATGTTTATTGCACAGGACACTCCTAAGCGAAACGAACTTGTTTCTGTGGCAAACAATGCCTGCTGGGCAATTGGAGAATTAGCTGTTAAGGTATGTTTAGGTTTTCATACACACAGAGTACCGGTCATTGAGCTTGTATGGGTATTTGTCTTCTCGCATGCTTCTTATTGTGACCATTCAAGTTTATGATTGGTTTTGGGATAACAATCATGCATAAAAAGAATGAGATAGGGAGATTTTTTTATATAAATAAATGCAAGTTTCTTCAAGTATGATGTAATGCATCTGATGGTTAAACATCCCGGAAATTCAACACTATATTCTACTATAATGCTAAAAGAAAGTACCGTCAAGGAATTATTTCAGAAAATAGCTTGAAGAGAGTCCCTTTGGGGACATCCGAGAATAGTTTGAAGAAAAGCAAAAAAATCACCGACACAAACAGGTTCTTTGATCCTATTTGCAAGTTTTGTTCACTACAATAACGCTACGTGTGTTGTGTACTGCTAAATTTCTATCTTTTTGGGCGGTATGTTTTGAGCCGTCTATTTTCATTAATCCGAGAATAGTTGGCTAAATTTCTAGCTTTCTGGTATTGCCTTGCACGTACCACATCAATCTTCTTGTTGATAATGGAATTTCAATCAACAATCTTGCATTATTTGACATTGTTATTGTGTTAGGTACACCACCAAGAAATTTCTCCTGTCGTTATGTCAGTGATTTCAATCTTGGTCCCAATTATTCAACATCCTCAGGTGATGGTCCCCTTCTTTTGCACAAACATATCTTATTATTTGTGTTATGGCAGCGATAACAGATAAACCTCTTATTCACTAAGAACTTGAAACATATGTGAGAAAAGGTAGATATTTTCATATAGATTCAGTTCAATGAGAGAAAACCTGAGCTGCGTAAAAAGTGTCCATTGTATTCTGAGGAGAGGGATATTGAATGCGTATGCCCATGCGTTTAACGACCTACTCACTATTATTTATTTAATTTCTTTGTGCTATGCAGGAGCTTAACATATCTCTGGTAGAAAATAGTGCAATTACACTTGGAAGGATCGCGTGGGTTTGTCCTCAGCTAGTGTCGCCACATATGGAACATTTCATGAATCCATGGTGCACTACTTTATCCAGGTATGGTTTTCTCCACTAGTAATATATATATATATATTTTGATAAGTCTAATGTTTGGACCAGTTTATGCCTCAACTATTCTCACGAGACAAACTGCCTGACACTACAATATTTGATTGTTAAAGAAATTCGTAGAAAATTAAACTTAGATAAGTGGTCATCATGGATTGAACTCATAATTTTTTTGTTTTCTAAGACCCTCTTGTTCAATGGGCCAACTCATGATGGTTTTTATTAATATTGTGTTAAAAGCTTAAAGATTATTACATAGTAGATGTAGTTGCACCTCATGCCACCACTACCTTATTGCCGGGTTAAAATTTATGTAACACTACATCCTAATTTTTGACATTTTATCTCAGAAAATTGTTTCTCAAGTAGAAATGGCTTATAGTAGCAAGACAACTTTAAACCATGATTGTGTACTTGGAGGATAGGGCCTACTGATTAATTGCTAGACAAAATTGTTTAATTCAGATTGTTTTTATTTAAATCACATCTTTGTATCACCAAGGAAAAGCGAAACAATTTATTTTTTTCATTGTATTTCTTAGCATGGTTTGAGGTTTTCTATTATACTGGCAGGGTACGTGATGATGTAGAAAAGGAGGATGCTTTCCGAGGTCTTTGTGCTCTGGTAAGTCCCCTGAGTTTGTTGCAAGTACTCTATATATTTTTTTATTAATAATTATTATGACTTTTTTACTATCAGGCTATATCAAATCCGTCAAGAACAGTTGGTTCAATTGTTTTTATGTGCAGAGCCATTGCCAGTTGGCATGTAAGCATATGCAAACTTTTTCTTTCTTTTTTTTAATCAATATTTGACATTGCTTGACGTTTCTACGAGGGTCGATGTTTTCCTAAACTGAGCTTATTTCCTGCAGGAAATAAGGAATCAAGATCTTCATAATGAAGTGTGCCAGGTTCTGCATGGTTATAAACAGGTTGGTAACTAAACTACTTCTAAACATTCCCCATCTCCCCCATTCTAAGGAAAATATTGCATAAATTGTTGGTATTGAAAACAAGACCAACTCTGGAGTGCATTACAAACTGGCGGAGTTATGGTTTAGGCTGGCAAAGTGAGCTTTGTAGTTAAAATTTTGAGGAGATGAAGAGAAGGAAAGAAAGACCAAATCTCCAATTAGTATTCCCATGAAAAAAACATCAAAGTTGCCAACATGAATTGAGCCTGACATGATATATGACCTGATAACCTAGAGGTTAAAATTTTGGATTCACAGTTATGGCTTAAAATCCTCCCCCCAAATATTGTTGAATTAAAAAAAACATCAAAGTTTTTATACAATCCAGTTTTGGCCTGACCATTTTTGGGGCACCTTTTTTTTTTTTTTGTTTGAGTTTAACAATTGGGTGGGGGATTCAAACTCATCATCTCTTGGTCAGTCATTTGGTATACACTAATGCCGTTGAGCTACTACTCTTGTTGGGGCACCTTTTGTATTCTTTTATTGTTAGTTTTTCATTAAAAAGCACAAATGCAAAATAATTGCAATGATGGGGCCATGAAAGATGGTAATGGTTGATAGCTCTTTTTGCGTCAGGTGTGGGGTGGATGGGTCTTTGTTAACTAGTTGATTGACTAATCTAAAGGGAAGGGCAACATCAGAAATATGGTTATGGTTTTTTTTTCGCTATCAGATATATGGTTATGGTTGATTAGAGAATTGAACGTTGTATTGTCTCTTTGCATAATTATGTTCATATTAGTCATAATAATATAATGGTCCTAGTGTACAATATATTAATGTTCATCTCAATGTCCATTTGGCAGATGTTGGAAAGTGGTGGAAGGTGGGACATGATTTTTTCTAATCTAGAACCTTCTATGAGGAACAAACTATCAAAATATGTATAGGATGATGCTTATCAATTTCCTTCAGCAAGCATTCTTCTAAAAAATATGCTTCAAATTCCGTCTCGAAACCAATGGACATTTTGATTTTGTCTTGCGTGTTTCTGCTCTTATTATTGATTGGAGCAAACATCAAGTTTTAGTTGCAGTCTCAGAAAAGTAAAGGTCGCTGAGCTTTTTGTTGAAGCTGGAAGATCCTTAGGGTTTATACAGTTTGACTTGGTTGAGACAGAACATGAGATGAGGCAGCTGAAGTGGGGCAATATTGTACAGTGGGATACGCTAAGATAGTGTGGTGCCCTTATAGTTCTAAACCTTTCCTTTCATGTGGTCTATTTTCGAGGATACTTCCAGTATGGATTCGTTAGATCGAGTTTCGGGCGATGGTTTGCCGTATGGATTCGTTAGATCGAGTTTCTGGTGATGGTTTGCCTTACAGAAGTTATATAGGTAGAGTCTAGCACATTTTTTTTTCCTTTTCAGTTTTATGATTTTGGTCATATGGTTTATATAGGTTTTTGTGAAGGATAGAGCTTAGTTATTCTTGCTACATTTAGCAGCTGTGACTATGTGGGATCTTTTTTTGCTTTGGAAGCAATAAGAAATTGTCATGTTCTTCAGTTTTCTTATTTGATTAAACCATATCATGTTTGTACTTGAACTGTCCTGGGTATTGGGCGTTATCTTCACTTTTTGCAAGCAGAAGGCTGTTGAGCAAGTTTAAGAGAAAATTTCTTAGAGTGAATATTAAACTCCCAGAGTTCTGTAAGTTGATTCAGATACTCATGTATATTGATAAGAAAGAGAAAAAAATGGTCTTTCGAAAATGTTTTGGATGAATTGTTCCAATCACATTTTACATGTTTTTTTTTTCCACTTTTGTTCCATATCATAAGGATAGGATACTGCCTTCTCAATGGTACAAAGGTGTTTAGTAATATTTACATCAGTGAATATTCTTGAAATGATTATTGAGATTATTAACTTGAACTTGGGCTCAATTAATTAAGGATCTTTTTTAATGTATTTTTTCTTAGGTTGAGATTCAAATTCCTATTCTACATGTTAAAGTAGAAATAATACTTGAATTAATTAGTTTTTTTTTTTTACTTGCATAAAGTTTCTTCTTACATAACATACCAAGGGAAACAAGTCCTGTTAATTGCAGTCTCAAAATCCTAAATTGAAACTCAGAGTACATTAAGTTGGGATAGCTTTGTTATTTAGCATTACAAATCTAAATTAATATACTTGACCAGAGACAACTTCTGCCTCGTTATGGTGTTATCTAGAACTTATTCAGACAAACAGAATTTCTAAGGTAAGACATCAAACTATCAAACGTTTCGTTTTGTTTTTGAGTTTATAACATCTAGGATGAGTGGTTTTAACTCGTAATTTCTTGATTATTATACATTATATCACGTGAGTTAGGTTCTTATTGGCTTACAGAGACTCTAGAAGCTCTTTGCCTGCAACAAATTAACCTACAACTGAATCACAATCTCTGAATTTCGGTTGTTGTGTTTCTAACAACTCATTTTTGTGGAGAATTTTATGGTAAAGAATTGGATTAATTTCTTCAAGAATATCCTTGACATTGAGTGACAAATCCTTAACGTTATCGTTCCAATGGTTCCTAACATTAATTTCCATTCCTCTTATAATTACTGGAAACACCTCTTCCATGGCTGCCGACACCATCTTCACGAATGCTTCGCTGTTCCATATATATAGTGCTCGTTCCGCCACCTAAATCAAAAAGACCAAGCACTGGTTTTTACAATCAAGACATAATGATCGGTACATGGTGACTCTATGACTGACTAATCAAACTTGCTAGCATTTCGACTATAGTCCCGAGACATATCACATAACTCTAAAACATTAGGATGTCAAAGAAATTCTTAGAAAATTAATTTTTAAATAGGTGACTACCATAGACTTGACCACTAGATTACTACAACATGATTAAACACATATATATTCTTCGCCTACCATTTCAATATCCGTTAATTTACACAAGTTTGATTCTTCTTAATAGGAATGAACAAAAAAACTGATGAATCAACAAACCAAATAGGTATATTTCATTAAGAGACAAATCACTACCAAAGCTATATGTATGAAAGAAAAGACTAAAAATACTTTTTACAAACTCTTATCTAATTGAGTGAATACTACATTGTGGTGATCACACTATTTCACTTTGGATAAGGTTAAAAGTGCGTTAAAAAAGAGAAGAAAAAAAAGGAAATTTTGAGTAAAATAGTGATGATATAAACTCATAATGAGTGGCTGAGGGGGTTCAACTTTACCAGGGAGTTTAAACTGTTGAAACATTTTGTCATGTGGGAACAAAAAGGCAGAGCTAAATCCATATACAGTTTGGGGTCCAATTTCTCCACCAAATCCTCCAATTCCTCAATGAGTTTTAGCTCCTTTTGACTGTTAGCAAGAGGCCAATACTTTATAATTCTTCTCACTACCCACCCACCAAGCTCAGGCTCCTTCTCCAAGAACTGAGACACACAGTAAGCCAGCTGCTTGTTGAAACCTTGCATTCCTTTAACCTTGTGCAGTGGAATTAGTATCCTTTTCAAGAAAACTTTGTGTTCTTCCTTTAGAGGAACTGCAAAACCATTAATTATGCTCCCCCATAACTCAAGCATCTCTGCAATGCCATTGTGCCGATCCGTTTCGGAAATATAGTCTAAGAACACGGTGCTCATTGCTTTGCGCATGAATGATCGGTACTTGGTGAATCTGTAATAGATTTGGTGGTATATGTTCTTTAAACTCTCTCTTTCCCTCCATTCCTCTGAATCAAAAAGTGAAAGAAGGCCAAGAAGAAAGCTGTTATCTATATGTTTTTCAAGTGTCTGTGGATCAACGTTTATGAGCAGCCACATAAGCATATCGTAAACAATTTCGAGTTGTGGCCAAGTTAGCGAAGGAACGGCAATGCCAACTTCATCATCAGAGACGTTTGAGCCGATTGCAGCAGCGCACGGTGGCGGGAGTGGCCGAAATAGATTGGCCGACACCAAGGAAATCAGAGAGGATAAAACATTGTCATGCAGTATGTTCTTTGAAGTCTTGATGACACAGAAAAGATGAGTGAGCTTGAACCGCTTCAATTCATGAGAAGTTGGAGCAGAATGGCTGGTTATGGAGGTGCAGAAGGAAATTATAGAAAGAACTTCATCTTCAAGACCATTGTTGAAGCCAAAGCTTTTGTTGCTACACGGATCCTGATCGAAAAGATGTTTTAAAGTTGGAAGAGCCTTGTCCGAGGAGTCTACTTTCCAGGTGTTGCTTTGAGCACCCATTACTCTCAAAAGACTGCTTCTTCTTCAAAGATTGCTGCTTGGAAAATGTAGCTCCCAAAATTGAACAGTCAGAGAGAAAGTATTTGTATTTGGTTACTTGTATTTATACTATGTAAATCCGGAAATTACTAAATGGGGGCATCATCATATCCATCCCAATCTATGACAGCTTCTGTCATCACTGATCCCCTGGTTTAATGCCACGTGAAAGAGTTTGTCCATTGTCCCAAGTTGTCATTGGCAACAAGATAAAATTCTTGTTGATCTTATCATTTCAAAGCACAGTTAAAACGGCTCCTCAGCAAACTAACGTTATTTTATTTGCAGGGATCTTATCCCTTCAAAAACAGCTTTACATATGGGAGATGGAGGAAAAAGTATAAGAGCAAAGGAACAAAAACTGGATATTCCACTACTATTGGATAGATAATAATATTATCAACAAGAATTCATTGGAATTGTCACTGTAAATCATGGCTGTTCATTAACTTGCTGATATTTGAAGAAAACCTCAACCATTCTTTCTTCTCAGCGTACCTCGGATGGATGGATACACATGGAAAGACCAATCTCATCACAGCAAAGAGACTCAAAGTGATACGATTCACTGGTTGTTCATTAGTTGGAGGTTAGTTAGGGTACTTAGTTGATTAGTCTCCTTTGAAGGCTATATAAATGTAACCTACCCATTAATCAATAGAATTTACATCTTTGAAAAATTGACTCAATTGATTGAGAGGGGGACCTTGTGATAGAACTAGATTCTATCACAAAGCCATAACTTTAAATGATGAAAGGTGTTGAATTATGTTAAACCACCGATCAATCCAAAAGCCTAAGCTAATGGATTGGGGTAAATTTAATTATTTCAACCAACAAAAGATACCACAAACAATAACAGACTTGGAGCAATGCAGATCAAAACAGCACCAGCTGTGCCAACTGGTATTTTGTAGGGCCGTGAAGCTTCTGGATGTTTAATTCTTGATTTCAGAAAGGCCATAAGCTCCATGAACATCCCAAAACAGTGTAAGAAGTTCTCAGCTTCTACAATCTCTTGAAAGCTCTCAACCACGAAAGCAAAACACCACCAGAAGCAGAGAAGATGATCCCTTGTAAGTTGTACCCACACTCTCAACCACACCCTCCTAACAATTTAGCAACATCTGAAAAATAGCTATCAGACCCCACAGCTCATGGACAAGGGAGGATAGCTTCAGTTCTTACTTATTTTGGAAACTGGAAAATTGGAGCTTTGCTCCACTATACCCGAGGTAACCACGCCTGTCCTTAGACCACACACTGAAAGACAGCGGAATGAAGACAAGGGAGGTGTCTACAAATTAATGTAATGGGCGAGTTTCGAACACGAGACCTTGAAGGGAGCGCACCTTTCAAACCCAAGCATTCGACCACCGCGCCACCCCTTGGGGACTACCTCCAGTTTTTACTAAAGAAGGGAAAGTTATCCCAACACAACCAATATAACAGTACAAAACAATGCTTTTGGGAGAGCTTTCCAAGGATCTTCCACCTCTCCTCCTAATAATTTAGATTCCAAAACAGTGTGTTCATTTCAAGTGCAATCTCCAATCCACACTACCCTAAATCCACCACAAGCCACCTTGCGGGAATTCACACCAATCCCATAAACACAAAAGGGGAGAAGTAAAAACACCCCCAGTAATATAGTCCCCCAACTCACTACAATTAGGCCCCTGTACCTCATGTATGCAAGAATAGCAACAACTATCCTAGGGAAACAACCTTCTAATGCTGAAATTGCTGGTTTCAGATAATCAAGAAGTAGAACAGGATATAGAGCATTATAAATCACCCCACTAAGCCATAACCAAAGAGTTCATGTATTGTATCGTAAGCTGAATAGTCGAGATGAGCGTAAGCTGCTCATACACAAAATAAACAAAAACATCTTTAGCAAGCAAATACCTAGACCGAGAGAATTCCAAAAGTTATGGAACAAAAGGCTGCTAGGAGAGACATGAAATTCAAATTCAAAGTCTCAAATAACTTTCGTACATTATACTTACCCAATAACAAGCACATTACATACCACAAAGGCCATTAACATCTCTAATTGATTTCCTTAAACAAAAAACAAAACAAATTCAATTACCAATCGAGCAGCATGCAAATGGTATCTGAAAAGGCAGAAAAAACAAGGGGATGAAAACTAACATTTAAAGCAATAGTGAAGAAGCGAAGAACAACGTTGAAGGCTGGAGATGCCGGCGGGATGAGCATTCAATATTGATTCGGCCGGTCGACGGCAGACGCCGGAGATATTAGAAGATTCTAGAGTGGTCGGCCCTAATATCAATTTGACTCACATTTTATTTTATTTTAAACCCAAAAAGTTAAAAAGAAAATTAAGGTAAAATAAAATGAGGTTTGAATTGGATAAAACGACCGTTTTTGAATTGGCTTAAACTTTCACACGCACATAATTTTTATGAAAATATAAGATTAACACAATCTAATGATACTATATTTAGTCAAAAAAATAAATAATAATAACTTCATAACTTTTCTATTTTTTTTAGATAACTGAATCGATGACTTAGAAATTATAAATTGAAAATTTCACCTCTATAAGAGTGCTTTGCACTTATAGAGATCATGTACGAGAAATTATTACAAATATAGTCAATTAATTAAATATTAACAATCATAATTAAAATGTACTAAAAAAAACACAATCATAATTAAAACAGTAAGAATTAGAAAATTCAACCATTTGTCTAGTATTAAAATACTCTTTTTACCATTAACACACAATATTTTTTAATTTAAAAAATAAAGAGAAAAATGATTAAGAATCCTAAATTTTAGCACCACTTTCCTAAAAGATCCTTTCATCTCTCTTTTTCTCAATTTTGTTATTTTTCGTTCACATTTTCTTCTATTTTCTTCTATTTTTTTGTCACTTTAACTTCATCTATTTTAAGCTTTAAAATACTGAAAATTTGATGTGGCGGGAAGAAAATGAGGAGTATTTTTTACCAACATTTTAACCAAAAAAGACGATGGAACAGTTTATTGGAGATGATTGGACGAAGAAGACGATCATGAAATCAAAATCGATATTTTTATTATTTTATGAGTATTTTTATTGTTTGTTATGTGCATTGTTAGAGTTTGTTCTGGCGAGTTGTACATAAAAATGTGTGTATTGTTAATATTTTTTCTCGATATTTTTTTTGTTGATTCAAGGTATTTTTATTGTTTATATTGGGTATTCGAAGATTGATTCGGTTGATATTAAAGAGGACAACCAAAGAATACATACAACCAGATTGAAATTTATTATTAGTGTTGTGTTTGTGTATTACACTATCGGACTTTGATTTAAAATTTTGAAGATTAAATTTGATGACTATAATTAGAGGAGACGACTGCGAAATATTTTTCGGTCAACTTTCAGACATAAGATGACGATGGAACAATACTAACGGTTGGACTGAAATCAAAGACCACTGGATGGCAATTTGGAATGGTAGTTTATTTTTGGGAACGACGAACACAACATGTGCTCATTTTTGTGTTGTATCTGGCTATTTTTGTTCATCGGTACATTGTGTTCTTCAATATCTTTCATCAAATAGAACATATATGGGATGTGTATGACATTTTGTTTGAAAGTATTGATAATAAGTATTATTTAATAGCGTTTTGGATGACAGGCTATCCTAAAATGCTATTGAAAGGTATATTTTCTGTAGTGATTAAATACGTTGTATTGGACTTTCAAACAATTGCTAGAAAACTATATTTATGTAATAATTGCTATTTAACCAATGTTTATTCAAATAACGAATATTTTATTTGAAACTATATTCAGTATTGATAATTGGATATGTGAATAGATGCATATAAATAATATTATATTACTGTATTTTTAGAGTTTTATATCACATTGTTTGACTGTTATTCATGCAGTACTAAAAACGTATTGCATTACAATTTGAACAACATAAATACAATGCATGCAATATAAAATATTAACTCAATAATATTATGGTACTATAAAATATTAATTAATATATGGAAATTTGCAATATAGTTTTTTTTTTTTTAACATTTTGCAATATAGTTTAAATAATAGTATACATTAATCTAATTTTAATACTACAGTTTTAATATAATACACGGAAATATCCAATAGTCTATAAATATGTACTTATGTATGTTGCTAAATACACGCATATTCAATATCTTCTAAATATAATAAACAAAGGAACTATTCCAGTGAACTCGCATTTTGAGGAAGACCCAAAAATTTTTAGAGGAGTATTAATTTCATAATATTGTGCCACAATCTATTTGATTTTAAATTCAAAAGATAAAAAAAATAAAAAAAATAAAAGTAGATTGTAGTTCATATTGGGTCACATAAGTGAGCATCGGACAGGATATAAATATTTCTCAATTGAATAAAAACTGAACTTGGTGAGGGTTTTGATCGAAAATGAAACTTGGCCAGAAGTTTTGAATGAGATCTTTCATGTTTTGAAAAAGAAACCACCGTATTGAAAAACTATTAAAATAGGAAAAAAAAAATAACCACCATATTAAAAAGCCATCAAAATAGGAGAAAAAGCCACTAAAATAAGCATGTGTTGTTTCATACGGAAATAGCAGAAAAAAGAAGAAGCAAAATATAAAAATTCTATAATGGTAATTGTAAAGGCAAAAGGGATTTAATAATATTGTATTTAATTGTTTCAAAAAACATATATCGTATTTAATTAAAAAAATATATATACATGCTAATAAATTGTAATTTGACTATAAATGTAATTATTTTTTAAAAACGGATTAACTGCATCTTTCAAAAAGAAATTACAGTAATTATATTAAATTAAAAAATCAAAGTGAAATGAGATAGAAATTTCCTTTTTTTTTTTTTGAAATATGAAATTTCCTTTTTCTAACTTTTTTTTTTGGTTAAGATAAACCTGGGTTATTATTGAAATATTGACGTGACACATTATTGGTTATTGAATAATGTGAACCGATTGATTTTTATTTCCTTGATCAATAAAACAAAAAGTACAGTCATAGGAACAAAATGATTACGATATAAGATAAGAGTAACTCAAAGTTTGGCTGTATTAAACAATTATACATTTAACAACTTTAATAGCATTTGTATTTAAACATTTAACAAACAGATTTAATTAAACCTTATTATATTTCAAACAACTTCTTACCTTAACACGTATTAACTATCTAACTTTAACATTAAAAGAATATTCTCACATACAAATTAGACTAAACAAGTTTAGAATTCAACAAATAAATTTAACCCAAGGTCTTACTGACCAATGATTTTATTTTATTTTTTGTCTGTAAAAACTCACCAAATACTGCATATGTTTATTTATAGATTTGCCACTTGTTCAAAATGATATTTGATATATTGTAATGAAAGGTTTAAAAATACATGGACTGAAAAAAAAAAGTAAGCAAATGCTTCAGTTTGATGTCAAATTCTGGAACATCCTTGAACAATGTCTAAGGTATTATTATATTAAAACGCTAAATTTTGTTTTAGTACAAATTGGGGAAGAAGGAGACCAACAAATCCACTATTATTCTCAAAATAATATGAGAATTGAGTATTGATTTTCATAATTGAATTCGTGATCTTGGTATTGAAGTGAATAACATTTTACTTCTAAAACTTGAATGGTGATGATACTTTTCAACATTTAACGGCCAATTGTATTTTTATTTATATAATTTAATTTAGAAATATTGTTTAAAGGAAACTTTAATTATTTCATCCAATAATTAATGATAAGTATATTTTTTTGCTTTTATTTACTTTTATATTCATAATTATTTGGGTCAAGTTGTTCGTATTTTAATTATTGTTATGTGACATATCTTACTATATTTAAATGTCAACGTTGTTATGTGACATATCCTACCATATTTAAATGTCAAATAAATTCATAAAAAAATTATTTGAGTGATTATTACGAATTAAATCTATCTTGAGATCTTTCAAGGCTTTCTTAACTATAATACCTACATGATGGTTTTCCAAACTTCTTTTAATGCTCAAATTTTGAAAATTTTCAAGGAATAACACAAACCAAATAATTTAGAAGTATTTATTTGTAATAATTTAACTTTTTTTGTTAAGATAAATCTGGGTCGTGACACATTATTGGTTATTGAATAATGAACATATATATATTTTCATATATGTCAATGCATACGCCAAGCTTACAAACACCCCTATCATTTTTATGAGATATATAGTTAATTTTACTTTTTTTAAAAAAATATATTTTTTAAGTAAGGATTGAACCTATTATTAGATAGTGTGGACATCCATCTCAAAACCAATTGGTAATGAGAAGAGTAGTCCATCTACCTTATAAACACTAGAAGATATCCTCACCTTATCAATGTGGGATTCTCAACATGCCCCCTCAAGATGATGTCTCTTTTGGGCTATCAATCTTGAATCGAATCTCAATTTCATTTTATTGGACAGAATACCCGTTTGGGTTTAATGGGCTCTGATACCATATTAGATAATGTGGACATTCATCTCAAAACCAATTGGTAATGAGAGGAGTAGCTACCTATCTTATAAACACTAGGAGATATCCTAGTGTTTATAAGGTAGATGGACTACTTCTCTTATCACCAATTGGTTTTGAGATGGATGTTCACACTATTTCATATGGTATCAGAGCCCATTAAACCCAAACGGGTATTCGATCCAATGAAAATGAAATTGAGATTCGATTCAAGATTGATAGCCCAAAAGAGGCATCATCTTGAGGGGGCATGTTGAGAATCCCACATTGATAAGGTGAGGATATCTCCTAGTGTTTATAAGGTAGATAGACTACTCCTCTCATTACCAATTGGTTTTGAGATGGATGTCCACACTATCTAACTTGGTATCAGAGCCCATTAAGCCCAAACGGGTATTCGGTCCAATAAAAATGAAATTGAGATCCGATTCAAGATTGGTGAGCCCATAAGAGGCACCATCTTGAGGGGGCATGTTGAGAATCCCACATTGATAAGGTGGGGATATCTCCAAGTGTTTAAAAGGTAGGTAGACTACTCCTTTTATAACCAATTGATTTTGAGATGGATGTCCACACCATCTAATACCAATCATGTTTAGATTCTCAAGTCTTCTATGACCACTACATTAATTCATTTGGGTAAAAAAAAAAGGATTAATTCATTTGGAATAAAAAAATCAAATTTATTTTATTAGGTTCACTTTCAAATATCCAATTCACATAATTAGAAAAAACTAAATTGAGTTCTAAGATGAATTTAGAGTTAATATTAATAAAACAATTGTTTGATAATGTTAATAATTTTAATCACCTATTTTTAAAATTTATAGAAGAAGTAAATATTTTTAAAAGAAAAAATAACAAAAAACATAAGTGGTTTTAAGCTTTTCTGAATGCAGGAATAAAATTGGACATTTGAAATTTAACTTAAATTTATTACACTTTTTACCTGTATTTTCAAAATCCAAACTAAAATTAAAAAAAAAATAAAGCGTTTTTATTTATTTATTTATAAAAAATATAGTTAAAAATACGTAAACACGCTCCTGAAAAGCTGAACGACCAAATAGAAAGTTAGCGTAATTATAATTTAGTCCCTCCTGCATTGTTTAATATAAAGTCCCACGCTCCTGAAAAGCACGTAGCTCCACGCTCCAAAACTCCATCAAAATCCCCCCACTCCAAACAACAATTCAACTTCTCCAAATTCTCAATTCATGGAACTATCTTCCCACTCTTCCAATCACTCCCTCACCTCGCCGGAGCTCGAATTCTCCGATATCCAAACAACCCTTCTTCAATCCTACACCAGCCTTAAAGATCTCTTGCCGGAAACCCCCTCGCCGCCGCCGCCCTCCGCCTGGAACATCAAAAACCCACTTGTCAAACACGCCGCCTTGGCTTACCTGCAGCCCATGCTCACGCCGCCGCCCACCGGCGACTGCGGCTTCATGCGGAGGCTTAGGAGAAACGGGTTTGGATGCATTGAGTGGCTAGGCGCCGTCGCCGGAGATATTTCCGGCCGTGGAGTCCGGCAGTGGGAGTGATTGGGAAATGCTTTTAGTTCTACTTCGATGAAGCTTCGCCAGTTGACTCACTGGCGGATAGGAACAAAAACACTTGACCAATACTTTTTTTTTTTTTTTTTAATTAAAAATATTTATGTAATTGTCCCTTTATTTTTCTGTGGGGTGATGTGTAATTAAGAATGAGATTGTTCGAAATAATATAGTTATAATAGGATGATATTTGTGGATGTATATGATTGGTTTGAAATTAGTGAATAAAATATTTGTAATGTTTATTTGAAGAAGAAAAATAAGGAGAGTTTTTTCTTTTTTTTTAATTATTATTTAACTTTATGATGGGCATTTTCTTTTCGTTGTATAGTAGGTTATTATTTTTTGAAAAGCTCACACTAATATAAATGGATACGTGAGAAATTAAACAACTCAACAAAAAAAAAAAACACGTGAAAAAGCTCTAAGATTAAAGATAAAACTAAGAACTTGAAATATCTCTCATATCCAAATTACAAAGCACTTTATTCAAGAATTAGAATAGGAATTTAACTAAATTAAAAAAAAAGGACTTTAACTACATAAATGGAGTTTGAAATGATTTTAACTAAGAATGAGATACTTTGAAGCTAAAGTTTAACGAAATAGTGTTTGAAATATACCTCCACTTTACCCTTAAAACCTTTCAAATGTAAGACAACTGTTTTTTAATATTTTGTCAAAAATTGAGTAAATATCTAATGGTCTTTTGAAGAGTAAAGTAATTTAAGAGATTTGGAATAAATAATAAAATTTATTGTTAATTTAGATTTTTTAAATTCAAATTCGGTATGAGATTCATCCATATGATCTCTTATTATTGAATTTTTTTCATGATCTTTTGGTCTTATAATATAACATGGGTGATTGTATTATTGTTGATGCTTGCTAAGATAAAGAGAATGGTTAAAGAAAACCATTGACTATGTTTCAAAGTAAATAATTATGAAGAGAATCATCACTTAAGTTTGGATTGCAGATAATCATTATAAAGAACAAAATATTAGTTATGAAAAAATAAGAGTTAATTAGAAATGAAATGAAAATTTATATAGGAAGAATAAGATTATAAGAAAATGATAGTGATTATAAAGAAATGAATATTGAATGTGAAAAAATCAATAGTACTCATAGAGAAAATAATTGTTGATTATCCAAATGTCGGTTCAATTGTTTTTCTTACCCATTATTAAAGAAACTTACTTAAAACATGCGACAGATTTGATAGTACACAAATATTTTTACAAAATAAAGTTTATTATTGTGACGCTAAATTTTGTCACATATATTTTAAAATGAATATTTGCATTTTTATGAATAAGGAGGTAAATCTTTCTCAAATCACATGTGGCACTCCTTGGTGTCACAAAAAAAATTATTTCAACAATATTAAAAGAAAGAAAATTACATATGACTTAATAAGAATTGATCTCATTAGGGGTGTACAAAAAAATCGGTAACTTGAGCAACCCGAACTACCCAACCCAAACCGTAAGGATTGGGTTGGGTTATGATTTTATAATTTTTGTTGGGTTAGGTTGGTTCTCGAGTTAGTTAATTTTTGGGCTTGTTCAATCCAACCCAACCCAACCCAACCCGAACTAAGAAATATATATATATTATATTTGTGTAAGATAAATTAATAAGATGAGTTCTTAACTACTTATAAGCCTTCTAACAAAATGTATGCACTAATAAGTTATGTAATAGGTTGAAGTATAATATCATGTTTTTTTTAAAAATTATTTATATGCCTATGAGTTGAATCTTAAAGAGAAAAAATAATAGTAATATAACTCGAGAACCTAACCCAACCCAACTCGAAAATATAAGGTTGGGCTGGATTGGATTGAGGTAATGCATAGAGTTGGACGGGTTGGTGAATTGACCAACCCGAAAAGTTGGGTTGGTCCAAAAAATTCATATAACCCTACCCAACTCGGATCATGAACACTCCTAGATCTCGTTATTCATAAGGAGGCAAGTATTCCGTTATCCTAAATTAGAGATTATTTTGAAATAAAAGTAAAATACGAATTAGTATATGCATATAAAACTATTGATCAAATTCAATACACGTGTCAGTTGTGTTTCTGGCTAAAAACATAGAAAAATCTTCGAGACGTCGGCCACCACAAATGCCAGATGGACGGCGGTGCAAATTCGTGGTCAAGGGTGGCGCGTGAGGCGTGGACCACAGATTGTCTCGGATCACTTTCTTAAGAGATTAACGGCAGTTTCTTAATTTAATTCATAAAAGAAAATAAACGATTGCTATTTGTTATTTGCTGCAACGCGCCACGTGCTACGTATGGCCCTCAAATCCCTTTCTGAAAGTTAGAGGTGATTTCGGTTCGATTTTTGTCGGTTTTGTACCAAATCGACAACCAAACCGATATCTTCGGTTTTCAAAAAATTGATCTGATCCAATGTCCAATAAAGTATAGAACCATTGGTTCAGTTTGATTTTGGATCGGATCGGATGTCCAATTTTTTTTAATATATCAAAAACATTTTTTATAAAAAATCTCATAAACAACAATATTTTTAAAGGTCGGAAGTATTTTTGAACTTATTAAAAATTATTTAAGGATGTTTTTTTACTTGAAATAGGAGGGAATTAAGAAAATATTCATCACTTTAGGAAATCTTCAAAATAATGGAAGGAATATGATTTTATATGACTTATTGACAAAATATATATTTATTTATAATCTCAAAAAATATATACATATATAATTCGGTTTGGATCGGTTTTTATTGGTTTTTTAAAATAAAAATTGGAACTGATCTAATATTTTCGGTTTTTTCAAATTACAAACCGATATGTCCGATTTTGTCCTATAAAACCGATCCTATCCATTGGATTGGATTGGTTCGGTTCGATTTTTCGGTTTTTTGTTGCACCCCTACTGAGAGTGACAGATTGGCACGTGCGGCTGATTCTGAGAAGATATATTTTTTCTTCATTTATTATTATTATTTCTTACAGTTATATTTTTTCTTTATTTCATAAACTTCATTCTCGTCTACAATATTGTCTAGGAAATTATAAAAAATCAATTTTTGATCACTTTTAAAAAGCATAACCACGGTAGAGACAAAGTAATTATTTATTTGTAGAAAAGTACACACAATTTTAGAAGCAGAAGTGGAAAAGAATGGGCTAAATATATATATATATATATATATATATATATATTGTAAAGGAGCTAAATAAACATGATTTAACCTGAAATATTAAAAAAACATTATTTAACCTGATCTAAAAGTTATTAAAATGAGTATGATTCAACTAACATCCTAAATATATTAGAAATGATGACATTTATGGTTATAGTCTATCAATCTTCTATTATATTAAACAAAACTTAATTTAAAATTCATTAACAATTACAACCAATGCAAAATATACAAAAATGTTCATGAATTTCACCAAATAATAATAATAAAAAGAAGTGCTCAAATAAAATCTAGATTTTTGAAAGGGACATACATTTTTTTAATTTAATAATATTTAAGGTGGATAATTTAAATTCATAAACTTATGAATGATCAATAACTTTTATTAACTATATTGAGTTACCTTACAACTTTTTATAATAATCAAATAAATTTTCATATGTCATTTACATTAATCGAGATAAGCTTAGATAGTTTTTTTTTTCTTTTCTAAAAAATAAATGTACATAATTAAACCATGATCTCTAATGTTTTTTTTTGTTTTTTTGTTTTTTTGTTTTTTTTATAAGTTGTCATGATCTCTAATGTTATATTTAAAGAGACTCATTAATTTCATATTCTTTATTAAATTCTGATCATGTCTAACCTTAATACTTTAAGATTATAAATGTATTTTGTTATTATATTTTCGCATACGTGTCTATGTAATAAAATTTCTAGCCACATCAATACTACTAGTAATGATAATAAATTAAATTTCTTCAAAAAAAAAAAAAAAAAAAATTAAAACAAGATCTTACAAGGTCATTTAATCAATATTCTAGTAGACTATAATTTGTAGTTAGAAAAGACAAAAAAGTGACGTCAAATTAGTTAAGGTATGTTTACATGCTAAGGTTCAAAATACAACTTTTCAACTATAATTAATGACCCAAAATCAGGTCCAAATGTGGCACCCGACATGTGCAATTTTCTCATACATCTTATGTTGTTTACCTCGTCGACACATTTGTCTTTAAATACTTGTGCTGATTTCCCTTGGAAATTAAAGTAGTATTGTTTTAAACCAAACATAGCTTTATATTTTGAAGTTCATATTACTAACCTACTAAAAAGAAAAGGAAAAATACATTTATAATTTATAAATTTGGGGTGTAATTTTTATTTGGTCCCTATGCAAATCAATCGTCGGTGATAACAAGTGGCTATCAAGGTTGACTACGCTTTTGTTGACAGATAAAGATTGTCGATAAATATAAACATATCGTTGCCAATATTTTAATTACACACTATCAATATCATTTGAGGGATTTGTCAACTTTGAAGGTGAAGCAACAAGAAGCATAGAGGAAGCGTTGATCGAGAGTAAAGAAAAGATTGAGAGAATTAAATTTATTCATATAAAAAATGGTGAAGACTTGATGGTCATCAAACTTCGTTCAACTCTAATCACTAATTATTCATAGGAAATAACATTGTAACCCAATTAAGGTCTATTGAACTCTAACACTCCAACATCCCCTCAAACAAACACGTCTATAGATTTGTGATCAGCTTGGGAATGAGTGTTTTAAACCTAGCCGAATTAAGACATCAATATAAAAAAATTACACCAACAGAAATTACATATAGTAGCCTAAAATAATGAAAAACAACAGCACCAACAGTCTCCTTAGCATCCTTGATAGAGAATATAACCAGAAGGTTTTTGGAGGAGAAGATTTTTGGAGGTTGGAAGGTTGATTTTGAAGATTAAGAAAGAATTAGTTGAAGGATTGTAAAGGGATACAGAGTTTGGGAAGAAAATTTGGAGAAGAGGATTATAGAAGAAGTTATTTGGTGAATTACACATCATCTTTGTATTAACCCATTTTGTGAGTTTAATGAACTTGGGTTAGTTTTGAGGTTAAATTAATTAACCATATAGGGGGTGTGATTGTGCTATTATATAAAGCATCATTTGAGTCTTCATCAACATTTGAGAGAAACCCTAGCCACCAAATTTGAGAGCTCTTGAAAACCATTTCAATGACAATTATGAGTAAGTAATCAAGATTGATCATCTCACATTCTGAATAGTCTGAACCACTTTACATCGGTGTGTTAGTTTTCTTCTCCTCCTTTATTTGGTTTGATTTCATCTCTATTAGTCTTGGTTTGATTTTGGTTTAGATCTATCATGTGCAATCTGATTTAGAGTATAGATCTAGCAATTTTACACTCATTTTGGTATCAGAGCATGAATTTATGATCCTGATGCAATTTAGATTTGGTATTCTGTTGTATTTTTTATTTTGAGAAATCTTGAGATGTTCCCATCTGAAAGTTTGGGTTTATGACAATCGATCGCTATTTTTGATAAGGCAAATAGTGATTAACTTCATGTATTGAATCGATTTTGCTAGCGATTTGAAGAAAGTCGGGTTCTCAATCACCGATTTCGATTTAGGCTGCAGCGTCCGAGGATCATCTTTATCTCTTACTATTGGTCGATTCACAGCGAAGTAAATCTGGTGACGGCGATTGTTTTGGGTCAATTGTTGCAGCAATCGGTTACCCTTCTTCCGAAATTATCGAGAATCGTTGGAAACTTGGTGGAATTAGTCGAGAATCGTCTAAGAGATCGTCACCAATTTTATTTTTGAGACGATGGTCTGACTAGTTTGCGAATTTGGGAGTCTTTGTATAGGTGCTTCCGTTTTGACTTTTAGAGCGGCATTTGAGATTTTTTATTAAAATCATTCTGAAAATTAGTGGCGGTGATAACTTTGCAAAATCCAGTGCCATTAAATTGACAATTAAGGACTCGTTTGATAACGTTTCTGTTTCCTATTTTTGAGAAACAAAGTTGTTTGATAACCGTTTTCGTTTCTTGTTCTCAAAAATAAAAGAAACGTTTATCAAATTAGCTGGAAATATGAGATGTTACGTTTGGTTTTTTTTCTAAAGTCCGGCTAGGATTTATATTATTGCGTTCAAGATGGTTGTAGTGTGATGGTTTTATATTAGCCTTTTTTTCACCTTTATTCCATGGGAACGGTTCGAATCCTATAATTGCACAATTTTTTTTTTTTAATTCTTTTAGTTTTGTATGTTTATTAACGGTTTTAAATTATAGGTTTTTGATTTTGTAATTTTTTATTGTATAAATTTTAAAGTTTGCAGTGCCTAATACAATTTGCAATTTTTTTTTTTTTTTTTTTAATTTATGATTTATGGTTTGATTTACAAATTTTGTAATATGTGTATTTATTTATTATTTAATTTTTTTAAAAAAATTGTATTATGAAGAAAAAAATCACTAAAATATACATTTGACATTCCTCATATTTTTACTACTCAAAATAAATTTTCATTTCTAACTACTCATTACTAATAATTCATTTATAACTGTTCAAAATAACTTCTGAATACTAACAACTCATTTCTAATCATTTATTTCTATTTTTTTTAAATAATTCATTTTTAACTACTGATTTCAAATTATTATTTTTTTAACTACTCAAAATACTATTTATTTTAAATTCACATCCAAACAAGTAATTGTCTCTAACTTCTCTACAAAAAAACTACATTCAAATGAGTTTTTTGCTACAACTCTCAATTTTTAACTCTTCAATCTAACTCTTCATTCCAAACTTCATCCAAAGACCTCATTGAGTTATTTTGAGTAGTAAAATTTTTTCAATTTTTGTAATAGCTCGTTTCGATGTAGATATTTGGTGGAGCTGCAATCAAAACTCATTTTAATGTGTTTTTTTTGTAGAAGAGTTAGATATTATGACTTGTTTGGATGTGCATTTGATATGAAGAGTTATTTTGAGTAATTAACAATGAATGATTAGAAATGAGTAGTTAAAAATGAGTTATTTTGAATTGTTAGAAAAGAATGATTAGAAATTAGTTGTTATAAATGAAGAGTTATTTTGATAGTTTGAAATGAGGAGTTATTTTTAATAGTTAGAAATGAGGAATTGTTTTGAGTAGTTATAATAGCTTGTTTGGATGTATTTTTTCGAGAAGTAGTTAGTAAATACTCAATCTAAATCGTCCTTAAATTTGAAAAACAAACACCCCTTGAAAATATTTATAAAAAAAAAAGAAAAAAAGAAACAAGTAATGGTTATCAAATATGAATGTTTATGTTTTTTTTTTTTTTTAAGAAACAAGAAACAAAAACAGTTATCAAACACATTTGCGTTTCTTATTTTCAAAAAATACAAAACATGAACTGAAAAACAAGAAACAAGAAACCAGGTCGATCGTTATCAAACGAGTCCTAAGAAATCAATTTTAAAATGGAATTTTAACTTCTAAAATGGAAGTCAAATTTGGTGGCCGGTGAAATTAGTATGAAATTACCGTAATATATGGGCTATTGGATTTAGTGGAGGAATTGAGATTTCAATTCTAAATTGAAATGATGAGCAGCAACTTGAAAATGCATTTGATTGGACAAGCTTGATATTATGAAAGTCCTTTTGAAATTGAGTTTTTTGAAATCAATTATGCAAGGAAATTTATTATTAGGCCTTCGTAATGGAAATTAATCATGGATTCAGTTTGCAATTTACAATTCCTAAGTGGTGCAATTCAATTGAAAATTTGAGGTTAGCCAAAATTTGAGGTTATGTTTCAATTATTTTTGGGCTGCTTTAATTGTTCTGCTGTAATTGTGATAATATTATGCTAATTATTTATTTTTGAGACGCCATTATGATAATTCTAATGTTTTGGACTGTTGCATTTGAAAATTTTGTGCTGGAAATTGATTTGGTATGCTAAAATTGTGTTATTATGCTATAATTGGAATTAAAATTGTAGCTAGATTTTATTTAGGCTTGTTTCTTTTGAATTGCAAGTTGAATTTGTTATGAACATCCTATTGTTGTGAAGATTTTAAGAATTGATTTGAAATTCTGAGAACTGATTATTGTGATAGCTGCGTTTGGGTAATTTTGATTTGTTGAAATTGTCGTTTTCTGGGTTGAGGTTTGCATCCTCTGAATACTCTACTTTCCTTATTTATGATCATTTGAATATGTCGGCAAAATTTGTCATTGATAAATTTGATGGGAAAGGAGACTTCAGTTTATGGAAGAGGAAGATGAAAGCCTTGTTAGTGCAACAAAAGGTTGCAAATTTCCTTAGATGATCCTTCTAAGGATTTGGAAGAAAACATTGTCGAATTCAACAAAATTTGTTGTGACCTGGCCAATTCTGAAGAGGGAAAATTATATGCCAAGTTATGTTCCTCCTCGATTTGTTACCCAAAAAATTACAAAGAGCTCAAATCAGTCATTTAGTACGGCAGATAGACTTTGACCCTAAACATTGTTTTGGATTCTTTGAGATCAAGAGATTTAGAGATGAAAATCGAAAGGAAGTATTCTGAGACCTTGTTTGAGAAGATTAAGTCTTCTAAAGGCCAAGGCAGTTCATTAAGTAAATCGAGCTCTAATTTTGCAAAGGAGAAACAACCATTAGAGCAGAAGAAATTTACTTACAATTACTGTAGGGAAGAAGGTCATACGAAGTATGATTGTCCCATTCTGAAGATGAAAGGTAAGTTACCTGTTAGAATAGTTGATGATAATTCAGCTAACTTCCTCGAAGATTCCGATTCGGCTGAGGTGCTCTTGGTCGGAAATTCGAAAAATTTTGACCCTTTTGATAATTTGTGGATTATGGACTCTGGTTGTTCTTTCCAAATGTCCCATTTTGAGCACAATTTTGAAAATTTGGAAATTTTGAAAAATGGCAAAGTTTTGTTGGCAAATAACCTTCAGCTTGAGATTAAGGGAGTAGGTTCTATTTGTTCCAGGTTTTCAACGAAACCTTATCTCGTTAGGTGTTTTGGATGCTGCTGGTTATAACTACTAATCTCGAAATGGATTACTCACTATGAGTAAAAATGAGAAAATTAAGTTGTTTGGAAAGCTTTCCAATGATTTATACATTCTGCAAGGGAAAGTTTTTCAACGTGAGATTGATGTAGTTTTTTATAAGTTTGAAACTCCATTTGAAAATTTGAAAGGTTCT
Source organism: Sechiopsis laciniata (assembly GCA_037833695.1). Lineage (NCBI taxonomy): Eukaryota > Viridiplantae > Streptophyta > Magnoliopsida > Cucurbitales > Cucurbitaceae > Sechiopsis > Sechiopsis laciniata. Next base: position 11,913 of record JBBMKA010004841.1, on the reverse strand, counting down.
TCACCAGAAGTCAATTGTGTTGTTGATAAGCAGTTTAGTTCTATTTTTTTAGTTTTCTGAAAAATGTCTGTTTGTTGATTCTGCTTATGCATCTGAAAATCCTTTTGTTGAGCCTTCAGTGCTTGTTAGTGACATTGCACGTTTAGATCCTATCTTAGTTGCTCTTGAACCCGAGGATGTTCCTGCTGGTTTAGAGGGTAACATTCTGTTGTTGTATAGGGAGTTGGCTTGTTTGTTAGATTTTTCATGTAGGATGTTTGTGCTGAGATCTGATATTTGTGTTGCTCATTATCTGCTTTTGTTGGTTTGTGATTAAGTTCTATCTAGAGGGTATTGTATACTCTCGATCTGATGCAAATTCGTTTGCTTTCGGTTACATACATGAAGAGATGATAGATGTTCTTTCTCCGTTTGTGTTCTTGTATGTATCCTCATTGTTGGGCTTTGATTACATTGATCAGTATTGGTTGTAGTGCTTTGAGTAGTTTATCTCTTTCATGATTGTCTACTGATTTACAAGAAATCTGTTTTGATTATGACTTTGCAAGAGATCATTTTGCTCATTATGTTTTTAGCGAGATTTCTAGTGCAAGTTGCATCATCTGATTTTTGGCCATTTGTAGATGATTTTTTGGTTGCATCTGGTAGTTTTGTTGTGGAGTTTACATATCTCTTAACTTGTTGCTGTTTGAAGATCTATTGATTTGAGAGTTTGATATGGAAGAGGTTTGTTTTGTTCGTTTGAAGTATTTGTTTGTGCTTCTGTTTCTTTCCATTCTGATAGCATAGCTTGTTAGTTTGTTCAGCAGTTACATGGATTTGACATATTTTGGTGCAGCGTTCTGAGCATTCAAATTTTTTATTCGGACTTTGTTTTTTTAGGGTCATTTGGATTCTGAATGCATTTATTTCTGATGAGCTTAGTCCGGCCGGACATCCTGACTTCAGTTTTGAGCTGCTTATGTCGTTCTGAGAGGGGATACCTCATTTGTTTTGATTCCATGTTATTTGGCAACGTTCTGTTTGAACTCTAGTTTTGATTGTCTGTTTTCAAAGATGTTTTTTGAAGACAGGTTCAAGTTTCCGTTGGTGGATTTAATTCATCGTCCTGCTGAAGTTCTGAATTTTGAGGTCTTGAAGACCGTTCTGATTTGCTCGTGCCGAGGAAAGTTATGATCCAGTTTTGTCTGAAATCTTGAAATTATGATGCCTTTTATGATATGTACTTCAAGAGGGTATTTTGTTATTAGGTGAATTACAAATCATCTTTGTATTAACCCATTTGGTGAGTTTAATGATCTATCTTTAAAAAACAAGCTTAAATTAAAAAAACGATCATCTTTGTATTTTGTTATTTAGTGAATTACACATCATCTTTGCATTCAAATACTTTCCACCATTCTTTTTCTTCACATCTCATCTAAATATTTTTTTCCTATGTTCAACGATCTACTTTCGTTCCCCATCTTGTTTAAGGTTTAAATTTTTCACACTTTTCTCCTCTTTCGCAAGCATAGACCAGACGCCCCATCTTCACCTTCATCGAGCCATGTAATACTCTATAAGGAGCCCGAGCTCCCTCTTTACGATCCCATTTTCGACCTTCAACTTGCTTTTAGGGATCTTGAAAGAAGCTCATCTAAGTTTCTTGAACAATTCCACTAGAGCTCCTCTCCCTACTAATCTCACACGAGACCAACAACTGCCTCTAGAACTCGAAAACCCTAAATCGAACAATATTGCCCAAACAAGCTCACATACCTATTTCTCGAAAAAACCTCATGGAGCCTGACAAGAGAACGCTCTCACTAGAAGATAGAGTGAGGGTCAAGTTCATTTTTTTTAAAGTAAATTACAAATTTGATTATTATAGTTTGGAAAAAACTATAATTTAGTTCATATAATTTTAAAAAAATAAAATTTAATTCATATGATTTGGATAAAGTTAAAATCTAGTTCTTGGGATTTAAATACTATAATTTAGTAGTCATCTTTGGATAAAGTTTAAAAAATAATTTATATAATGAATAATCGATGACAAATTAATACACACCAATTAGGTCAGTGGTGCGATTGGTTATCTGGTTTGATGTTAATCTATTTTCACTCTCCGATCATGGACAAATTAATACACGTAAGCAACTATGCGACAATAAATAATAAAGTTTTACACATTTTACCCTCGTTGCAAACATTAAATTAAAGACTATATTTTATTATAATTTTTTAAAGTAGAGATACAAAATTCTATAAATTCAGCTTTATTCGAATTAAATAGGTACCAAACTTATACGTCATTCATTCTAAAAATAAAAAATAAAAAACTTATTCGTCATTCCAAAAACAAAAGGACGAAATAAAAAAATAAAATAAAATATTGTTTTTGTAAAGGAAAAAAGAAAAGTTAAAATTAATAATAAAGGCAGTAGGAAGTGGAACGACGCTCCCTGGTTATATTCGATTTCATTTCTCTGTTTTTGAGATAAAGAGCTCAAAAAAAAAGAAAAAAAAAAAAAACAGAGAGAAAAAGAGTAAATCGGAGATGGCGCAGTTAATAAAAGAATTGCGGCACCTGTTGGCGACGATGCTTCTCTCCGGATTCGGCGGCGCCGTCGTATTTCCAGCCATAGCTGACGTCACCACCGATTCTCTCTGTCCCGGCCGCCAAGATCAGTGCCCTCTCGCCTTTTACCTTACCGGCTTTCAAAAAGCCTGGGGTTTTTTGTTTTTTTTTTTTTTTTTTTTTTTTTTTTTTTTTTTTTAAATTTCTTCTCCATGTCTCTCATTTCCATTTCTTTTACATACTCTTTTCTATTTTTTAGCGATAAGTTTTTCCATTTATTTTAAGATTAGTAGGATTCAAAAATATTGTTTAAATACTATCTGGGTCATGTTTTTTTCCCTTTCATTTTGGTATTTGAATTTTAAGTTTAATTTTAATTCTTCAACTTTCAAACTTTAGTTTTGAAATTTCAAATATTTAATTTTACTCTCTAATTTTTAAAAAATAAAAATAAAATTGATCTAATTAATATTAATTAAAATTGTTTGAATATTGTTAAGATTTCAATAATGACTGAATTTAATTTATTTTTTCTGAAATGTGAAGTTCATTGATAAAAATGAAACAAATTAAAAATATTAGGCTTTATTTTTAGTTTTTTGTTTAAAAAAATAAAAATAATACATGTTTAATAAGTATTTTTTGTTTAAAAAAAAATCAAAATGTATGGTTTTTAATAATAAACTATTTTAGAATATTACCTTAAACTTGTGGGTTCAAGCTTTATTTGTTGCGTGTTTTATGATTTTTTAGGATTTTTCTTAAAAAAGAGAAAATTAATCAAATTTAAAAAATAATTACAAGTATAATTACATTTAAAAAAATTAGCAATCATAATCATTGATATTAATAGTAATATTGTATTGATAATACATAATATTGTATTAATGGATATTATAATACAATATTGATGATTAAGAATGTCAATATTTTAAAATTTACCTGTAATTATTTTGTTAGAATTGTCTATTAAATACAATTTTTCAAAAAACAAAAAAAAAAATCTTATACTTTCCAATGGCTCATAACTTTCCAATGGTTCTTATACTTAAATCTTAAAATTAAGTTTGTATTAATTGTACTAAAAAACTTTCCTCTTTTCTCTATAAAATTTAAAATGCATTCTGTAATTATTTGTTAAGCCTTTGAAAATAGGGTCAGTAAAATTGGATATTGAAAAGTTAATGTGCATAGATCAAAATTGTATTTAAAGGAAAACAGTATTAACTTATTTTGAAGATACATATCTATTTTATTTGGTTTTGGTTTTGTTTTTCATTCTCAAATATATATTTTCCTTAGTTTTTTTTTTTTTTTTTTTTTTAATTGAAATCATATATATATATTTTCCTTGGTGACACAAGTAAATGACAGATAATTGGGTTTGGAGCAATGATTTTGACACCATGGATTGGTGGTTTATCAGATAAATATGGAAGAAAAAATGTACTAACTATTCCCATCCTTCTCTATGCTTTTCCACCAGGTACGCCTAAACAAAATCCACTCAAATATTTTCGCTTTTGTTGTGTGGTCAATTAAAAATCTTCACCTTTTTTTGTGCTTCACATCAACTTTTGGGCCAACTGTTGGGAATACTTAAAACATCTATAAAAGAATCCACTAGGAAATAAAATCATTCATTTTAATATGGTACATTTTATACTTACAATTTACCTAATTTCCTTTTATAGGGTCAATTTAGTCTATAACAAGTCTTTTAAATTTTAACTTTTTGTCTAATATAAATCGTTCACTTATTCAACATTGATTAAGATTCATAAATCTATTGTATATGGTTTCAAAGAAATATATATATATCAATATCAAGTTTTGAATTTTATCAAACAAAATTTAATTTTATGTCTAAGATATTTGTTAATGTCAAAAAAAGAAATTTAGCAATTTTTTAAAAATATTTCATAAATAACAAATATGTAACATTTAACTTCATTGAAATCTATCAGTTTTAAATTTCACCGGCTTGAAATATATGAGTTTCACATGATTCACTTATATTAAAATCTATAAATTTTGTGGCTATCAGTTTAAGGTGTTTGAATCCGTTTTTGTTATATTTAATTTTTTTCTAAAATTTTTTTACATTTTTTTTGTTACAGTGGAAAAATCCCCTAAAATAAAATGCCAAAATTTGTCAAGAAGATATGAGATATAAGACCAACAAAAACAATGTTATAGCAACATCGGTATATTCTCATAACCTCTTTCAATTCTCCTTCACCCATTTAGTGTTGAACTAAAAAAAAACATGAGATATATAGGTTTAAACACCTCATCAAACCTCAATCCTAACCTCTTCCACTCTTTTGTGGGGTTATATTTCTTTTAATTCCTATTTTTCGCCATTTTTTGGGGAAAATATCTTTTTATTATCTAAGTTTTAAGTGATTTTTGGGTTTTATTTCAAAATCAAACACTTTTATCCAACATTTTAATATTGCTTAATTTAAGTCTTTGTGTATATTTTAACTTTCGTTTTTTTTTTTTACTTGTGTTGTTTTAAAAATAAAATTTATGTTAAAACCAAAATAACAATCTCGTCAATTTAGTGAAATTTAATGAAATTTAATGAAAATTTATTGAAATTTAAAATAATCCTAATTATCATACTTCTCAACATATCTCACTAACTATTCTTTTATTTTAAAACTAAAATTAAACATTAATACATGAAACATTAGTGATAGAAGTGTTTGATTTTATGCTTCTTTCCTTGTGATATGGGTCAATGACTCACATTTTAGAGTCTAAGTTTTATGGTTTATTTGATTGTTGGTTCACATAATATAGATTTTGCAAACTAACTAAAAAAATTGGTAAAATTAAATTATAAGCAATTTGAGATAGTCATATTGAAGTTATCATTTGTAATCTCAAAAAAAAAAAATTATAAAAGATTAAAAAATTAAAAAATTAACTAAAGTTATCATATTTTTATGACACAAAATATTAATTCTCGTATGAAACAAATTTTTTTTATGTCAAATCATTTATAACTCTTCTATTGAATAAATGTTTTTTTTTCACAATAATTCATAATATATCTTTATCCAAAGGAAAGTTTTTTGTCACAACCATTTATAAGCCATTTATCTTAACAATAATTTTCTGTCACACTCACTCATAACTTTTTTGATCAAATGATTAGAGTTTCTTTTTTTACATAGCCATTCTATTTAAAAAGAGAGTTTTATGTCATTACCACACTTATAACCTTTTGTCTAATAAATTTTATCTTTTTAAAATTTTAATAGTTACTCCTAACTTCTCTTAACTATTAAAAAAATAAAAATAAAATTCTATTCAAATAAACTTTAAATAATTCACAACTAATTTAGCTGTCTTTTTAGTTTTGTTTTTAACTGTAGCTTTACTATTTTTCGTTTGTCATCTATTTTTTTTAATGATCTAGTTTTGTCTTTAACTGTAGCTTTATTATTTTTTTGTGATCGTTAAAGGGTGGCATGGGATTTAAGTGAAGCCTGGGTTCCACCCAAATCATTCTCAATTTTTTTTCTTTTTTTAATTTATAAGAGATTTTTTTTATGATTATTTTAGGGTGTGTTTGTTTTTGGTAAAAAAGAGTGGAGTGGAAGAGAATGAAGTGGTTAATAGTAGTTTGAAGTGGTTAACTACTCGTTTGGGGATTGGAGTTAATAGTAGTGGAGTAATCAACTACTTGTTTGGAAATTGAGGTTAGTAGTGGTTGAGTAATAAATTTGATGTGAAATTTAATAAAATTTAATGTGAGATTTGATAGAGGGATTGAAGAGTGGTTAACGATAATTGTTTACTACAAAAAACAAATAAAGAATTTTTGAGGATGTCCAAAAATCAAACACACCCTAAAGGGGGTGACATGAGATTTGGGTGCTGTCTGAGCTCAACTCAAATCTTTTTATATTTGAATGCTATTCCTGTCATGAGTCGTAGGCCCGGGAAGGTAATCTGTCTCTTCGCATTATAACAGACGGTCTGTTTGGCCGATACCCTTGTTTTTAATTTCACAGATAGAATTTTAATAGTTTTGATTTAATTTCCTCTTTATTATTTCATTCTTGCAAAAATTTAAAATTGACCTAGTTGAGACTTTTTTTTTTTGCCAAATCCTAGTTGAGACTTGAACTCAAAACTTAGGTATATTATTGACCAAAAAAAAACCTTAGGTAGAGGGGCGGATCCAGGTTAAAAATTTTGGAGGGGCTAATTATTATTTTTCTTTTAATTAAACAAACAGAAGAAAGTAAAATAAAAATTAAAACTGCATCAAATTAGACTTGAACTATAACCAATTAAGTTTTGAGGTACCACTACAACATCTTCTATTTTACGGTTCATATGCAAATTGTATAGTAATATAATGAAAATTTTAAAATTTTGGAGGGGCCAAAGCCCCCCTAATCTCCACTACGCTTTGTCCATGCTTAGGTATATTAAATTAATGTTCTATTCAACCATAAGTTTTTTGTATAATAATTCTTAAAAAATATATCTACTTATCATTAATATGTTATTAAAAAAGAGAAATAAAGTTAATTATAAATTTTGTCCCATAGTTTGATAGATTTTGTTCAATTCTATGTTGAGTTTCTTACTATTTTTTATTTTAACAAAAAATACTCATTATTACTTTAATCTCTGTGAATTTTAGTAACATGTTTATATTTGTCTTTTATACCATTGAACCAATTTCAATAAAATTATTAACATTTAAGTTAGTGATATAAAAAAGGCTAGATAAATAGTTTAAAATTAACATTTCATAGGAAAATTTTAAAAACAAATTATGATCAAAAGGTAAAACTATCATTTTTGTCTCTAAATTTTGGGTTTGTTTAATTTTATCCCTGAATTTTCAAATTTCCAATTTTTTTCTTGAAAAAATTACTCTATTAACTTTTCTTCTTCTACTTTAGAAATATGTACACACTTTCTCTTTCTTGCAATAATATTATTGAGCAAATTCTTTTGGAAAAACATTATTGTGTCAATTTCAATTATAATCAAACTTCATGTCATTCATTTATGTCAATTTACAAGTTTTTTTAAGTAAAAAAATTGTATTAGATATCATGCCCCAATCTCTATCATACATGTACCCTACACTTGTGATGTCATACTTCACCTCAAATACTAACTTTTAGCACATCATCTATTATGCCTCCACCCCAAATACCGATTTTCGATACACCAACCTAATTTATGGTATTTTAATTTATACCAACCAACAAAATTTGTTATCATACTATACCATACCTTCTAACCAAATGTCCCTATAGTATAAAGTATTTTAATAATTCATTTTATAAAATTAAAAGAAAAAAAAAAAGCTTTTGAACCCATTTATAACGATGAGTGAACTAGCCTATTAACTCTTTATCAACTATATTAATTCATAAATTTGTTAAAATAACGCTGATAATAATCAAATTATATATTACAATAATACTCTGTTATAATAATTTATATCTTAAATATAAGTATCATAATTTTAGTTATTATAATCTACATTCCAAACCCACGTACTTTTAATATCTATTATAACTTACTATTTATTAATAATTTCACCGTTACTTCAAATATATCAAAATTTTCAATTTCTTCCTCAACATGCGTAGAAAATGAAAAAAATAATAATAATAAATAAAATAAAATTTTGCAGCTTGAAGGGTTTTGCAGCCTATAAACTAAAATGATAATTTTCTATATATAAAAAAAAAAAACTACAATGATAAGTGTTAGATTTAGATATTGTTGATCCCTAAATTTTCAAGTGGATGTGTTTGAGGGGTCATTTATACAAACTAAGGGTTAAGTTCAATTTACATTTGATCAGTGGATTATTGATCCCTAAAATGATAAGTGTTAGATTTAAATATTATTGATCCCTAAATTTTTCTTTCACGTCATGTTATTTCACATTCTTCGTTTGAGATTAATCATTTCCTTTATCATGTTATAATAATATGCATCACAAACATTACCATTCTTGTTACAATAACTTATACAGTAGCCGCCCGCATATCCCCTTATTATTTTCATTTTACGTCTAATACCCACTTGTGAAATGTTTGTCTCAGAACCTATATAGTTTGAAATAATGTTTATATTAATATGTTAGATCACCTACTTGCAACCATGTCATTCATATATATGTGTGTGCGCGAATGTTTCGGTCAGCTTGTGCGACATAAAATATATCATCTCACCCTATAAAATTTGTATATCAAAGAAATCCGTATAAAATTAATATTTAAGTAAGCGGTGATCATGGATAAAATTTTTCAAGACTCTCTTAACCGCTAAGTCAATGCATGATAGTTGCAACCATGTCATTCATTTGTTAATAACAAAATAAAGGTAAGAATAGAAAATAGTTAGCTTTTAAACGCTTAAATAGTAATTATGAGGTAAAGTGAACTTTGTCGTTAACATGTATCCTTAAATAAAAAATCTGTCTTGAGTTTTTCAATTTCCAAATATTAATGTTGAACTAAAAAAATAGGAAAAAAATTAAAAATTAAAAATTAAAAAACCAAAACAAAACCAATTTTAAAGTTCAAAAAGGATAAACTGAATATTTTAAAATTTTAAATATTGAATAATTTATTTTATATATCCACGAATGGAACGGCGAAGGTATAAGGAAAAGTCAATATCTGATAATGTGACCCAAAAATCCTTTTATCATTTTTTTGGGTAAAGAAAGTTATCATTATTGTGGCCTTGCCACACAATTTTGGCCTCCAATTTTTAGGGAAACTTGCCAAATTGTTTTTTTTTTTTAAATAATAAACAATTATAATGATTAATGGTATTAATAGATTTTAAAATTTCACCACATTTGTATTATTTTGTAAGATAAGCACATTCAATATGCTTTTTTCAAATTTTAATGTATAGATATGTCACCAATATTCAAGATTGTGTAAAGTTGGTTTTACTTACATCCACATGTAGATAAGGTATTTCATGAAAATAGTCATTATAAGCTTAATATGACTTATATACTCACAAAAAAATCTATATACTTATATAAAAATTTTATTAGTTCATATATATAATTTTATTGAAAGTATTATGATTGTAATTGTAGCGATATTGGCGTTTAAAAGAACCACAGGGTTCTACTACGCATACTATGTGATCAGAACTTTGACCGCCGTGCTCTCTGACGGCAGCCTACTTTCCCTCGCTCTCGCTTACGCGGTACACTAAAATCTCCGCCGTCGCCGCCGCTTAACGTAACCGGAATATGATCGAAATTACTGAAACCGCCCTCAATTTTCTTCTCAGGCAGACAAAGTTTCGACGGAGAAGCGAATTTCGGCATTCGGAATCGTGACAGGAGTTTTTTCCGCGTCTTTCTTGTGCGCTAGCTTGGCGGCTCGATTTCTTTCAATAGCCGCAATCTTTCAGGTTCTTCATTCGATCAGATCTCTCGATTTGTGTTTTTGTGGTAATTGTGGATTTGGAAAATTGCTCTGTTTCTGTGTAAATGTTTTTGTAGGTCTCTTTCTGTGCGGCGTTGGGAGCAACTGTGTACATGAGGATTTTTCTGGAAGAAAGTGTTTCGGATCTGTTGATTTCTCAGCCAATTTTGAAGATCGGAGAAGAAGAAGAATCCGGCGGCGACGGCGACGGCGACGGTGATCGTGTTCCTCAATTGCCGATGAAACCATTTCAAACCGTTCCCTCTCTCAAAGAAATCGCTTCCTTGCTCAGGAATAAGTACGTAATTAAGGGTATTTTGGTAACTTTCTAAATTTTTTTTTTTTTTTTCATCTTCCAAGTTTAATTTTTATTGGACTATCATTTTGATTTAAAAATAAAAATCTAGAGTTCGATCGATTTAGTTTTCTTTTTAGGTAGATGGTTATTACAGATTGAGTTCATCATATTTTAATTTTCGAGAGGCTTCCAAGCACTAGACCACCCCATATAATTCACATCAACGCATGGATGTCATGTTCATGTACTTTATTCATAAAAAATTACAAATAACATAAATTAATTTTTAGAGTTTTTTTTTTTTTTGAAATATAAAGATTAAATTTGAGTTTTTGAAATTATTGAAAATAAAATTTAATTTATTTCAAACGATTAGGGGTGCACAAATAACCCGACAATCCGAAAAACCCGAACCAACCCAACCCAATTTGACGAATTGGTTGGGTTAAATACATAAATGGGTTGGGTTGGATTCAAAATCATGAAATTTTCATGTGTTGGGTTAAGTTAAGAGTTGACCTAAAATTAACCCAACCCAACCCGACCCATCCAAATTTATTATTTAGTTTTATATTTATTTTTTTTTTTACCTATAACATAACTATTATGTTATTTAATTATTTATATTATATAAATATATATGCATATTTATTTTATTTAATTAATATTGTTAGACTTTTTATTTTTTAATATTTTTTAAACTTTAAACCTAGTGATGAGGTTTTGAAGTTAAGTAAACTTGAATTTCGCATCTACAATAAGAATCTACTTATGCTAATGTTCGTCCTAAATTTCTATGAATAAAAAAAGGGGCGTTAGAGATTGTTTATGGAGTACATTGCTTATCATGGTGAGCTTTTTAAATTTTAAGTTAGTTGCAAATTTATGAACCCGATAACCCAACCCAACTCAACCCGAAAATAAAGGGTTGGTTTGGGTTGGGTTGTGTCTTTAATTGAGTTGGGTTGGGTTGGAGAATTGACCAACTCGAATTTTTGGGTTGGGTTAAAAATCACTCCAACCCAACCCAATCCATGTTCACCCCTACAAACTATAGTGATAAAATTGTGGGCCAAATTTACAATATACTATATTTTTTCTTAAAATAATTATTCTTTTCTTTATAAATTTGAGATACATGTTCATATTTTGTTCTTCTCTGTTTTGACATGATTTGACTAATCTTGATTAATTTTCGACTAATTTTAAGGTTTTTTGTTTGAAGTACATTATCTAAAATTAGAGATTTGAAAAATCAAAATAAAATAAATTTTAAAATACATTAACCAAAATAATATTTTAATTTTTACACATGCTTACTTTGGCAGTTTTTTTTTTTTTTTTTTTGAGAATCTAGTTTGGCAGTTTAATTTTATTTTTGAACTTAGGCAAGTGACATAAATTTTAATTGATTTAAACCCTAAACTTGATTAAGCATGTCATAATGTTCATCTCTTCAAAACTAAACTTGAAAATTTTCACGACCCAAGCAATATTAATATTTGAAAGTGAAATTGTGGGAGGTAGTCTATTATAAGAAAGTATTTACAAATTTAGGCAAATTTTATAATAATTGCAAACTTATTTTTTTATTTATT
>JBBMKA010004789.1:0-12166 GCA_037833695.1 Sechiopsis laciniata | reverse complement strand
GGATTTAAATTCCAAGAAGCAGCATCTTTATTCCATGCCTTGTCCACCGTGATATGCTTATCCAAAGAAAGAGCATACAAGCGCGGGTAAAGCTCACTAAGTTTTCTTATATAACCATGAGTTACTAAACTAATAAATAAAAAACATATGATGACAATGTACCTTCATTTATATGGGTTTCAAATCCCATAATTTTTATTATTTAACCCTATTTTTACTAATTAGATAAGTTCGTTTTTAAAATAAAATTGTTTTTTTTTTTTTTTTTTTTTTTGTAATCGATTAAAATTTCATTTTAAGATTCTTAAATTGGAACTTTACCAATATACTTATGTTTTAATACATAACTATACTAATATACATGGTGGATGGTACTGGAGACTAGGGAGGGTATGACCCCCTAATTTTTTTTTGGAAATTAAGTATATATTTTACATGCATGAATAAGTTTATATTATATTAAATATACATTTTTGTCATAGGGTGCCCCCAATTTTATGTAATATACTTTTTTTTTTATAAATAAGATGACCATTATTATAGTTCGCATACAATTTTGCCCCCTAATTAATATTATCTAGATCCCTCGTGCTATATACTAGATATGCTAAATAAAATAAGAAAAAAAATATCTACTTGTTAAGAAAAATAAATGTTAAGTTGCTTTCATAAGGTTGAATATTAATTATAATTAGTTTAACAAAAAATAGTTGGTTAATTGTTTATATTTTTTAATCTAAGTCCAAATTATTTAAAAAATGGTAAGAAAAAAGAACTCCATTATCATGTTTTACCTACCTTCAAACAACATTAATCATAAATGTCGTTATAATTACTTCACTCAAACATCATTTATCATAATTTATGTTATAATAATTTACGGATAGTTTAAAATAATTCATTCTATATTTATAATAACCCTTTGTTTATATTAACTCAAACGATATCCCAAATGTTTCCTTACATTTAAAAGTTATTTTTGCTATTCATTTTTAGCCCACCTCTTTCATGCTCTTGATTGTCTTGTAACTATGGGTGTATCTGCTATGTTTGTGTTACATTTTAAGAAAACATGTATGCTATTTTAGAACTCAATAACCATATAAATTTTCATATATTGTTTTAATATAAAATTATACAACGGCATATTTTAATTAAGTCAAAATGTGGAACTAAAACTTTTTAAATGGTAGGAGTATATTTGTCCAATTGACTATATTTGAGCTAATTGACATGTATTTTTAATTTAGAGGTCATAAGTTCGAGTGTACAATTTTAAATATCATTATTAACAAACTTGAGAGACTAAATGACACAAACCCAAAATCAAAAGAGAAATTTTTCATCACTTTATTATTTTATCATTTTTAATTCAATTCGTGATATTCACTTACTAGAAATTATTTTTCTTATGATTTTTTTCAATAATCTAATATTACAAGGTCAGTTGGTTGCCAAGTCTCGAGATGTGCACAGATTAGCTAGCCACTCACCCACATTAACAAAAAAATCATTTTATCATTTTTGTGAGATATATGACATTAGAACTCCAAAATCTCCAATTTTTTTTTTTTACAATCTTAATCCCATATAAGTTTTAACTTTGAAAAAAGCTTAAAAGTTGACTTTGAGACCAAATAAGCATACAAAGGGTGAAGGAAAAAAGTAAAGTGCAAACATATATTTCCCAAATTCGGAAAACTTTTGACCAGAAAAAAAAAACAAAAACATAAAAACAAAGAATACAAAATCACATTTTGAAACAAGCTCAACTCTTCAAACTGAAGAAATCTAATTACAGAAAACTAGAAATAGAGGGTATGTTTGTTAGAAAGGAATGGTAGGAATGCCTTAACTAAATAAATCCATGGCCATCTCTTTTTCCTCTATATCCTTAAAGCCCTTCCCATATTCTTTGTCCACACTCGGTCGGGCTCGCTATGCCCTAATTGTAATTAATTTCCTCTTCCCCGTCCTTATCCCGGGTCTCGGTCCCGACCCCGGCCCTCTCCTTTGCATGTGTGGCTGGTGGGTCGTCACATACCCGCCACCACCATCGCTACAACAACTTTCAATGGTAAAAAAATACTTGCAAAGGATGCCTTCGGCACCATCGTCTTCGTCGTCGTCATGCCCGTCGCTCAGCGATTCAGAGGACGAGTTGAAGCACATGTCAATGGCCCCACCGCACTTGAAGAACAAGAGGCGCTTGTCGAAGCAACTTTCAATGTGCGAGACACGGAGGGACCTTGCATGGGAGCAACGGCGACGACAGATGCTCCGCCGGAGGAATGGCTCGGCCGATATGAATAACTTAACCATCGGGGACTGGAATGAGCTTAAAGCCTGCATTGAGCTAGGGTTTGTGTTTAGTGAGGAACATGGCCACAAGCTGTGTAGTACATTCCCAGCCCTAGATCCTTTCTTTGCCGTCAACCGGCAGCTCTCTCAAAGCCCTGTCTCGACCCCGCATAGTACTGCCTCGACATCGTCTCTTGGCGAAAGATCCTCATCTTTTGAGAGTACCAGGAGTGAAAATGAAACATGGAAGGTTTGCAGCCGAGGTAAAAATGATATAGCTTTTTATTGTTCTTTGCAATTTTGAGAAACATTTTTGCCCCCCCTTTTTTTAACATTTTGGGTAATCAAGCTTATAAAAATGACACATGCTAATATTTTAGCCAAATTTTGAAAATGAAGAAAAGTTCCAGAAAATAAACTCTTATAATTTAAAAATTTTATCTATGATCTTAAAACGATCTTCAAAGTAATTTATAAATAAAAATGTTAGTACAATAATCATAATTTTTGTATGAAAATTAATACTTATCAAGAGGGTTCAAAATGGTTTTGGAGTAGTTTTCTTTTTGTAAATTATAATAAAAGATTTAAAAAAATATTGAACCTTTAAGCATGGATGATTAAAGCTGAGTCTATATACAAGGTCTTGCAAAATGATTTATTAGCTTTTGTACTTCATGAATCTATCAAATTCTAAGACACATAAGCTTTCAAAAAAAAAACAAAAAACAAAAAATCTAAGACATATAAGATATTTCATTAAACTTTCACAATACATGAATAACATCATCCCTTTCTTAAATATCTACACCGTGTAAGGTCATGAATAGGGCTTAATTGTAAAAAATCTTATCGTTTTCCAAGTTAAGGCTTTGAAACTGGCACAAATGTCTTTAGATATGTAGTGAAATCAACTATTAACTTAAATGATGTCTATAGGTGGGCGACTTCAATAGTCCGGTTATTAAATTAAACAATATTCATTCAAATTTGGATTTGGATTCTGATTTTGATTTAATGAATGCAGGGGAAGATCCAAAGCAAGTGATGGAGAAATTAAAACATTGGGCTCAAGCTGTGGCATGTACAGTACTGCAATCACGGGGAGAACAATAAAGGGAAAAATTGAGGAAATATATTGTACAAAACAGAAGAGTAAAAAATAATAATAATAATAATAATGCTAATTAAAAAGAAAAGGCAGAAAAGGTTTAAACCCTAATATTAGGGTTTGGTGCTACTTAAGCTAATTTAATTCATATTTCAGCAATGCTCTTGTAGTTTTAACAACAAATATATTAACATAACTCTCTCTGGTTTGAAAGCTAGCTTATTATATATATATATACATAATATTTGAGGGGCCCAAGAAAAAGCCAGAAGTAACAATGGGAACTTTGGTATATAATTAAATGTAGGGAAAAAAATATTATTTTTCATTCTCATTCGATGCTCATTGTAATTCTAAATTTTATTTTTCCTATGTTGTAACCTATATGAAATTATATTGACACATCAAATAATATATTTTATATAACCTTGAACTGTTTATATTTTGTTCTTTTTAGTATTTGTGAGTCTTTCTTTTTGAATGTGTCGTGTATATATATATATATATATTAACATAAAATGAAGATTTGAAAGAAAGACCAAATTGAAAAAAAAATGTAGATTTAGATTTAAGAATTGGAAAGATAAATTATCTAAAAATAATAATATTTGGGAAGATAAAAATTTAAAAGTTTATTTAAAAAAAAAAAAAAAAATTAGGGTTGAAGTGAACGACTCGTTACTTCGTTCATTGAAAAAAAAATGTAGATTTAGATTAAAAGAACCTTGTTATACTGATCTCTCGATTTTGGGTGTTGGTACTTTGGTTTAGACCTTATGAGGCTGTTTGTTTGCCATATTTAAAGAGGATTTAGATTGAGAATTTAGTAACTCTTCTTTGAAAACTACATCAAAACAAGTTTTTTGTAATTATTCAAATAACTCCTCAATTTTACTATTAAAAATAATTCTTCATTTCTAACATGATCTACACTCAGTTCGGTCACCGGTGTTGGTGCTCCTTCACCTAGTTCCTCATACCTCATGAACTTCCTCATACCTCTGCTAACTCATTAGTACAAAATATTCATTCTACGCAAACAAGGGAAAATATGAGATATCAAAGAAAAGAGTTTTGTGGCAAATAACTAGTCATATCACTTCCAAGGGGAAATTGAAAAATGGGGGTTGATTTTGAAATTTATTGCAAAAAAGAGGTGGATTTGAAACTATTTGTAAAAAGAAGCTAAATAAATTGTCGTATATGAAAGTTGGATGAGTTGGAGCCTCCTTATCCTGCTGCTCTGAAATCTGCTCTGAAACCTACCAGTAACAGTCTTTTTAAGTTTTTTTTATTATTATTTTTAACTAATATAATAAAGATGGTTTTTAATGAAAAATAAAGTTACTTTTTTAGTTTAAATATCGTTAACATTGTTTTAAAAAAATTTATAGATAACAAAATGATATACTAAATATTTTAATAAATATATGTTCACATCTTTTTTCTCTTCTCATTTCAAAATCATACATTTCAAATAAAAATCTTAATATACAAAATAAAAAAATTATTAAAAATCAAATAGATGATTTTTTTCCTATTTAAATATTTTATTAGAGCGATTTATTTAGAGTCCATTTTAAACTTTAAAAAGAAACAATTTTAAAAAATTTAAAAACAAAACAATATATTTAAAATAAAGAAAATATTAAAAATCACAAAAGTTAAGTATTGTAACCATGGTGAAGAAGACATCACTTAAAAATACGAACAAAATTTTTGTGAAATAAATATTAATAAATATTGTACTAAACAAACATGAATAAATAGTGATAGTTAATCTGATTAAAGTTATTTATTAATATACATAAATTAAAATGTGACTCACAATTCTCTTTTCATTTTGTAATTATACATTCTTTTCAAAAAATAAATTATAATGATTTATTTAAATATATCACAAGAGTAGGGAAATAACCATTTTAAAATCTACATTTCACTATTTTTAAACAAATAAATAACAGTTTTAAATCGAAAGTAATGTCACTGTTTATTAAAATAATTGTTTTTTTTAGGATGTGACTATTATGATAACTTTCTTTCGTGATCTTTGTATTGTTTTTATTTATGCATTTATTTTTTTTTTTTAAAAATCAAAACTAATTTTTTAAGAATCTAAAAAATTGTTAAAAAAAAGATTTAAATGTTTAAATAAAAATTTATCAGGAGAGAAATAACAAATAAGCTAATTTTTTATTACTAATTTAAATCTTCTATTTACACTATTTTTTAAAAATAATATATTAATAAACATTTTAATTAATATATATATTCATAAAAAAAAAAGCTTTGATTAAATTATCTATCTCTATTTATTAATGATTGTTTATTATAGTATTTATTAGTATTTATTTCATGAAAATTTGCTTTTTATTTTTAAGTGATGTCTTCTTCACTTGGACTATAATACTTAATTTTTGTGATTTTTCATATTATTCCTTCTTTCAAATACATTGTTTTTTTTTTCAAAATCAATTCTTTTTTAAAGTTTAAAATAGACTTTAAAAAATTGCTCTATTAAAATATTTAAGTATTAAAAAATTATCTATTGATTTTTAATTTTCATAAAATTTAATTATTACTTTTTTATATTTTGTATGATATCAAGGTTTTTATTTGAAGTGTATGATTATAAAATGAAAAAAAGAAAAAGAAAAAGAAAAAGAAAATGTGGGTGTGTATTATTAAAATATTGAGGTTATCATTTTGCTAACTAAATTTTTTTTTAAATAAATGTTAACTATATTTAAACTCAAAAAAGAAACTTTATTTTCCAAAAAAAAAAACTTTATTTTCCATTAAGACAATTTATTTAGCTTGTTTTTACAAATAGTTTCAAATCCACCTCTTTTTTGCGATAAGTTTCAAAATCAACCCCATTTTTCAATTTCCCCCACTTCCAATGAACTTAAACTCCCTTAATGTCAACTTGCAATGAAAGATAAATATAATCCCCTTGAAATGCAACACAGTTGGGACTTTGCCATTCTTCCTCATGACGAAACTTTAATAGGTTGTAAATGTATCTTCAAACTTAAACATCATCTAGATGGGAGTATTGCTCGACACAGAACAAGGTTAGTAGCCAAAAGCTTCCATCAAGAAGAGCTTGTCGTTAGAAAAAACAACATGTGTGTGTCGTCCTCTCTTTTGCAGCTCACCTGGTTTTGGCTTCAAAAAGAGGTAAAAAAAAAAAAAAAAAAAAAAAAAAAAAAAAAAAAAAAGTCTTTTTACACTAAAGACTCTTAGTGCACGATGTTTATATGCAACAACTCCAAGGGTTTGTTAGCAAAACTAGTCCTCATTTCGTTTGTAAGCTATGTAAATCATTTTATGGGCTTAAACGAGCACTAAGGGCTCGCTTGGTTTGAGTGATTTACTTCTCATCTACATACTTATGGTTTTGTGCCCTCTATTTACACTCCCTTTCTTTATGTTATGAGTGATCTCACTACTATCATTAACTTATCTTTTTGTGGACGATATTATACTAACTGGGAATGATATAAGTCTTTCTAAATAACCTTGTTGAGAATTACAATTCATCTTTGAAATGGCAGATCTTGGAGCCCTCGCTTACTTTCTAGGTCTTTGAAGTAGAATAAAAAACAATCAACACAAGTATAAAGGGTACATTTTGGAACGTTTTTACCTAACTAATGCAAAGTCGCTTTTGGCGCCTTGTTCATCTCAATCTCAAACAAGACATTTCTAAATCCTATTCCGTCAAAAATGACCATATTTCTATCAAAGGATGGTGGGAGCACTTCACTACCTCACGTTCAAACTTCCTTATATTTTTTTATGTAGACTCTCGTATCTCACAATATATGCATTCACCTATAGTCGTTCAACTTGTTGCTGCCAAACGAATCTTTTGGTATGTCAACGGCTCTTTGGCATTTGGTATTCGTTTTTAAGTAAATTCATTCATAATTCGTGCATACTCTGATACTAATTAAGGGTGGTTCTGTTACATGATAAGGTTTGAAAAAAGTATAAATCTTCTGGTTTTTTCATTAACTTTCCACAAATATATATCCTAGAGAATATCTAATATTCAAATGCTAAACCTAACTGATCTTATAGAATATCTTAATGATATTTATTCCTAACCGTTGTCACCACTTTTAAATTCTTTTGGCTTCATCAACTTTTGAAAGAGTTGTATGTCGAGCTCCAAACTACACCAATTTTATTGTCGCACGAAGCACGTTGAAGTTGACTTCCATTTCATCGGGGAGAAAGTAGCCTAGGACAACATCAAGCTTCAATCAATATACTTCTCAGATCAGCTTGTCGATCTGTTAAGAAAACCACCATCGCTCACAAGATTCTTTATGTTCTAAACTCATGCCTCATTAGAATTCATCTTTCGTTTGAGGACGGATAAATGGATATAATAGTAAATCGGCTCAAAATTAAATATAGTTGTTGGAAGTTTGTTAGTCTGTGGCTCTCATCATATAAATATATGTGTTCTAAAGTCCATGGATATAATTAATTTTGTCCAAATTTTGTGTGTGAAATGACAAATAAAACTTAAAGAGGGTATTTGTGGATTGAGGTTTAGAGAGAAAGGGGTTGGAGGGGGCCAAACCTTGTTTGGGTTTGGTGGTAAAAAAAAAAAAAGCAAGGTTTTATTTCACCGTTTGGTTTTACTTTCACTTCCCCTCCTAACCTCAATCTTCAATAAAAGTTTTTTTTTTTCCTTTTGCATCCAAACACCAATCTCCATAAGTGGGGTTAACCTAATTTCAAAATCCCTTAAAATTCTTGACTTCCTTTTCTCTCCCCTTATCTATCCAAATCCAAACATGTGCAAAGATAAGGATGATAAAAATATATATATTTTGGAAATTGTAGTAGATATTAGAAATTTAATTATGATGATAAAATTAGAAATATTATTTCAATGTTTTTTTGTACTATCTTTATTGTCAAATTACCATTTTTTTTTTTTTACTTGAATGAGAGAGTTTGAACTCACTAAAACACCATTTTTGTCGACGGAAGATTTCATTGGCACAATGGGAATAAATTTCCCCGACAGAAGAAATCTCTTCGTCGGAAAAAACACATCACCCAATGGAAATTCTTTCCTCTGCTTGAAGCTATGCTGACAGAGACACCTTCCATTGCCATAGAGCTCTATGTCAACGAATATATATAGTTTCGTCAGCTTAGGAGTGTCTTTGCTGATAGAAACATGTTATCTACACCGACGGAGGGTCTCTAATCCATTGCGTATTGAACATCTACGCCAATGAAAGGATGCTTCCGTTGGCATAGCCGTCGTGAGAATAGCACACTTTTGTTGTTGTGACTTACAAAAATGAATAATTTAAATTTATGATTTTTATTTAGTTCAATAATATTATCTAAACTTGAAATTAGATTAGAAAATAGAAATTTAATTATATTACCAAAACTAAAATAAATGAAGAAAAATTATCATCATCTCCTCTTACCAATTTTTAAATAAGGGTTTCAATAAACTTCTCTCTTAACCTCTAACACCAAATAACGTTTCATTTTATTTTCAATCTCAACCTTAACAAGGTTTTTCTGCATCTTCTCTTCCCAAACAATTATTGCTTTCCTCTTCTTTCTGTGACACTAATCCTTGAACAATATTTTACTTTCACATCCATTTTTAACCTCAATCTTCAAACAATATTTTTCGTTCATTTTCTCTCCTAACACAAGTCTCTAGAAGTGGGGTTAACCTTTCAAACTCACTTCAAATCCTTCACCTCCCTTTCTCTCCCCTAATCTCTCCAAATCCAAATATGTGCAAAGATAAGGATGAAAAAAAAAACATATAAATAATGAATAAAAAAGAAAAATTGTCGGTGTCAGCTATATTAATGGCACACGTGTGGAACCTACTGACAGGTGCCAGTCATGTACCAATAGGTCCAACTAGAAATGATGTTTAAATTTTAATTTATGAAAGTCTTGGGGCGTGGGCCCAATGGGCTGTAAAGAAGAGGGCCCACGTGGGCTTTGATTAGCTGGCAAAGGCCCATGGGGGATGGTGTTTGTCTGGTTGCTTTGCAGAACAAAGACAAGTCTCCATCTTTTCTCATACCTACTTTGTTGTGTTGTGTCACCTCATAAATCTCCTTTGCTTTTCCAGTCCAAATATTCTTTTTCCTTTTTTTTTAGTTTAATAACAATTTTTTTGGACGCACATCTATTTAAGGCATAGAATATATTGTTTGACCCTACACATTTGAATATAATTAAAAAATCGATAAAAAGTTAATTTTTAGTTAAGTGGCAATCATAGATTAAATTTATCAATTCTTAATTATGCAAAATGCTCTTAACAAGTAGGCAATTCCATGATGGTTGTTCGACAACAATATTTAAGGTCAGATATTCGAATTTGTAACCTAAGTTAAGTTTAGCTTGACAAATATTATAACCATTCATCATTGTTCACCATAAAAATTTACCCTCAAACTTATATAATTACTTTCTTTGCATTTTCATATTTGAAATGTATTGATACTTGATCAGCTTTCCCTTACTTTGAGAGAATATATATTTAGATCGTGTTTGTGGTATCAATTGAGTTAATATAATAAATGGTGAGTTATAAACGTTATTTGAGATGGAGACAACACAGGTGATGATAAACAATGTTTAAGGTGTAGGTTATTACTTGAGGTACATATTAATAAAAAAAAAAAGAATAAATGATTAATCTCAAAATTTCAAACGAGAGCATGTGTTATGTGTTATGTGAAACGACAATAAAGTTATGTGAAATGATGACTTGAGCTTGGGTCAGCTCAATAATTACTAGGCCAAACATGAGTTGTATCATAAATTGGTTGGGTAATAAAAGCAGTATCCAAGTGTGCACTTAGTAATTAAACTATTGAGATTTGAAAATTGAACCAATGGGATGTCAAACAAATGATATTAGAGGTCACTAATGGTCACGTGGAATCAAAAGGTATCGAGTGGATCATGAGCGGATCTTCTAAGAGACTAGAGGGTGATCATGATCCCCTCAAAATTTTGGAAATGATGTATTCTACCTAAATATACATTTTTGTCATACATGGCACCCTTATTTTTTTTATAATGTCCTTTTATAAACATAGTTTTCATTATTGTGGTTCCAACAAAAAATTTTGGTTCCTCCAATGTGTATTGTCTAGATCCGACCCTCAACTGAATCATTCACCTAACTAGATGAGACTCATTTGATGGGCTTTAGCTCATTGGATGAGATTAGAATTCACCCAATAGGTCTTGTTTAACGTGCTGATATTATAAAGGGATGTATGAGGCGACGAGATGTTAACTGTTGTTGGTGAGTTATTATATTGTCGGTGTTTGAAGCACATAATAATTGTTAGATCAGTTATCATGGTTTGTGTTTAAGACGTCGGTTATATAGATTATTATTGTCAGTGTTTGGAGTAGAGATAATTATTAGTGAAAAGTGTTTGGATAAGGACGGATTAGTTGTTGGGTCGTACGATTTAAAAAATAAGAATTGAAATGAATAATAATTATCCAAATTATCGTTGTTCATTACCCAAAAAATTATTATTTGAGCTTAAAATAGTGAATGAGATGACAACTATTACTCAAATAACTATTATCGGTGACCCAAATAACACTTAAATCTCGTTAAGATTCATAACCTAGATGAAACCGACAGCCACTAAATGGTGAGTCCAAAAGTTTACCAACTTGGTAATGACATTGTGTGAGAGGTCAAAGTCCACCAAAGTAAGACTAAAAGGCCAACTCAATTTAATTGGTTTATGGTCTAAACACTTGGAATAACCACTGAAAAGGTCGATGGCCAGATGGTTTTATTGTTTGGTAAAAATTCAGTTCAACACTATGATCACAGATTTGATCCCTGTCTCATTTATTTGAGAGCAGTTATACCCTCTTGTATTCGGTTGCTTTTGCTTTTAATTTCTCAATTATATTTCTAGTTATTCATACAGTAATTATGGAAAGTTTTTCCAACAATTTTTAAGATTCAAGATCTCTACCAACAAAGTCGTATGATGAAGACTATTATAAAGCAAACTCTAAAGTATGTACGATAATAAGTATGTGGAAAGGTAACTAATGAATGTCGTTACTTGGTTAATTTTAAAATTCAAACTCTCATCTATTGGTAAACGTGTGAGCAACAAAAAACCTGTGAACAAACCTGTAAGCAAATCACATCGAGTAATTTAGACTTCATTCGGAACTTGTGCATGTGCATTGCATGAAAAAAAGAAGGAAAAAAAAAAAAGAAAATTAAATTAAATTAAATTAAAAAAAAAAAACCCTTTTTTATTTTACTACATGGCGCGATTGGTTATCTGGTTTGGTGTTAACCCACGATCACACGTTCGATCTCTAAAATCGATATTTGTAATCTTCCTTCATACTTCAAACTGATAACCAAGCCCTCATGGATATAGGTTAAGAGAGTTAAATTAGTGTGAGTAGACCCTGGCCTATCCATTAACAACTTGTAGTTGTAGGTCAAAGATAGGAATCTATAAAATACTATATAGCATCTATGCATACATAATTCAATCTTACAAAATATGTATCATAAAAGAAAGAAATTCGTACTAGACTGGTCAAATCTTGAAAATCATTATAAATACGACAATTTTAAAAATAATTAGCAAATATAACCATTGACAATAATAAGTATTGTCACATATTTTGTTATAATATTGGTATTAATAATGAATATGTAATATATATATA
>JBBMKA010004768.1:0-12167 GCA_037833695.1 Sechiopsis laciniata | reverse complement strand
ATTCACCTATTACAAAATACCCTCTTGAAGTACATATCATAAACAAACATGGCCAACAGAATTGATCTCGAGATCTCAAAAGCTCCAGACATACCTTGATCAAACCTTGTTCAAACTAAACAATCATAATAAAATCTCAGACTCACCTGGTTCAGAATGCTACTCAAAGCAAAGTAGCTCAGTACAAAATAAAACACCAAACTCTCTTGGCTCAGAATGCCAAACTATCTTGGCTCAGAATTCACCCATGCCGAGCAAATCACAGAGATACTCAAATCTCTCAAACGACAAAGTTTTAGTCAAAATATCTGCAGGATTGTGAACCGTGTTCACCTTCAGCAATGACAACCTGTTCTCAAGAACTGCATCTCTAACAAAGTGGAACCTAACATCAATATGCTTGGTCTGATTATGAAAAGCAGGATTCTTAGAAAACTCCAGCGCACTCTGGCTATCACAATGCAAAGCTATCAAACAGTCTATATCGAGCATTTCAGAAATCAACCCTTTGAGCCAAAACGACTCCTTAACAGCATCTGTTAAAGCAATATATTCCGCCTCAGTCGAAGACAAAGCAACAACTGTCTGCAAGCTAGACTTCCAACTTATCACATTGTCGAACAACATAAAGACATAACCTGTAAGCGATCTACGCCTGTCGGCGTCGGCAGCATAATCAGAATCAACATAACCTGTCAAGATGGAATCTTCAGAACTATCTGATCATGTATATAAAAGACCCTTCGCAACTGAGCCTTTAATATACATCAATATCCACTTTGTTGCTTCCCAATGAGGCTTAACAGGGTTACTCATATACCTACTCACGACACTCATCGAGTGCCCTAAATCTGACCTACATGAAATCATGGCGTACATAACACTCCCAACAATATTAGAATAAGGTACTCCTTTCATATCTTTAATATCTTACTCAAAAGATGGAGATTGACTAGATGACAGTTTGCAATGCAAAGCAAATGGAGTCTTCACAGACTTGCAACTTTCCATGTGAAAGCACTTCAAAATACCAGCCAAATAATCGGGTTGACTGTACTCAAACTGCAACTATCTCGGTCTCTGATTAACTCTATACCCAAAATTTTCTTTGCAACTCCCAAATCTTTCATCTCAAATTTGTTGTTCAACAAATCCTTTACCCTATTGATTTCTG
Source organism: Sechiopsis laciniata (assembly GCA_037833695.1). Taxonomy (NCBI): domain Eukaryota; kingdom Viridiplantae; phylum Streptophyta; class Magnoliopsida; order Cucurbitales; family Cucurbitaceae; genus Sechiopsis; species Sechiopsis laciniata. The sequence continues at coordinate 10,993 of JBBMKA010004768.1, read as the reverse complement.
CAACACTGCTAGATGCAATCAAAATGTCATCCACATACAACATAAGCAGGATGAAACAACTTGTACTAACACACTTTCTGTATACACAAGAGTCGAAAGAATTCTTAGCAAATCCATTCTCAGATATAAAAGAATCAAAGCACTTATTCCATTGCCTCGATGACTGTTTAAGGCCATAGATGGATCTTTTCGGATGACAAACCTTGCCAGACTGACCATCTAATTCATAACCAGGAGGCTGCTTCATATAGATATCCTCATCCAAAGTTCCATGCAAGAATGTCGTGGTCACATCCATCAGTTCTAATTCAAGGTTGAATTGAATTGCCATAACAAGTAAAGCTCTAATAGAGGAATGTCTGACAACTAGAGAAAATACTTCAGTATAATTTATCCCCTCTTCTTGCGTGTAACCTTTGGCAACTAATCTTGCTTTGAACCTAGGGTGAGCAAAACCTTTAATACCTAGTTTCACCTTAAACAACCATTTGCAGTCAATAATCTTACAATTCTCTAGACGATCCACCAAAACTCAAGTCTGATTCTTCTTGAAAGAAGCCATTTCCCGGTCCATCGCTTTCATCCATTCAACTGAATGCTTGAAATTCAAAGCCTGCTTGTAGGTGTTCGGTTCAGAAATGCTCTCTTCATCATAATAGTATAGAGTAAAACCTACAAACTACGCTTCATCAAATCTCAATGGAGGCTGAATTACCCTTCTCTGTCTATCTCTGGCTAACTGATAAGACTGAATATTAGAATTCACAATAGGGGCAACTGGCTGAACATTAATATCTGAACTAGAAGGAACATCCTCTAGCTCAAGAGCAACAACTACGGGATCAGAATGTGCAATATCATCGATATGCACTGATGGCTCAACTGAAGAATCTCTCGATGTGGAAGCAGAAATCGATGTCAAATCAGTTCTCGAATCATTGCCAAGTAACTCAATTTCATATGTCATCTGCTTGGCAATTTATGAGTTATCTGAAACTTCAGCACTAGAAGTCTCTTTCCAAGGAAACAACTCTTCATTGAACTTGACATCTCTGTTCACAAAACATCTTCTATCTCCTGATGCAAGAGACCAAAGTTTGTATCCTTTCACACCTGAAGGATACCCAATGAAGATACACTTCTTGGCCCGCGAATCCAGCTTGTCTTGCTTGGTATATGCGTAAGCTGCACAACCAAACACTCTCAAATGATCTAGTTTTGGTGGAGAACCTGTCCGAACTTCTTGAGGAGTTCTGAATTTTAAAGCAGTCGACGGACTTCTGTTGATGATATATGCAGCAGTATTAACTGCCTCACCCCAAAAAACTTTGGGCAACCCAGCAAATGACAGCTTGCATCGAACTTTCTCTAAAATGGTCCTATTGAACCTTTCTGCAAGTCCATTCTGTTGAGGCGTGCCTGAAACGGTTAGAAATTTCTTGATCCCAGATTGCTTACACAAATCATAGAAGTTCTGATTAAGAAACTCTAACCCATTATCTGTTCGCAGGGCTTTAACTTGCTTCCCAGATTGATTCTCAATCATAATCTTCCACTCTCTGAATTTCTGAAAAGTCTCATCTTTGGTCTTCAACATAAAGACCTATAACTTTCTTGAGTGGTCATCAATCAAGGAAAGGAAGTACCCAGCTCCACCATGTGTCTGGAACCGAGCAGGCCCCAAAGATCAGAATGGATATAATCTAATATCCCATCTAATTTATACTGCAAAGCTCGAAAACTCAACCTGGTGGACTTGCCCAAAATGCAATGCTCACAGTTCTCTATTGCTGATGGTTTCATATTTCCCAAAAGTCCTTGCTTACTTAAGCAATATAGTCCTCTGTGACTGATATGAGCCATTCTATAATACCACAATTTCAAAGCCTTCAAATTGGAATCAGAGACTACATGGACCTCGCCCTGAATAGCTCTACCTTGAAGAACATACAGTCCTTTCACAAGCTTACTAGTCATCTTGACTTTGTTGTTTTTACAGATCATCAACAAACCATGGCAAGACTTGTAGTCATAACCAGCAGCATCAAAAGTCCCTAAGGAGATGAGGTTACGTCTCAGGCCTGGCACATACCAAACATCAGATAGCACTTTGACTGAGCCGTCATCCATGTTGAATTGTACTGAACCGATGCCCTTAACCTCACAATGCTACTATTTCCCAAAGTGACTTTGCCTGTCTCAACTTCTTTCAAATTCTTAAAATGGTGCTTATAAGGGGATATATGGAAGGTGCAACCTGAATCCATAATCCACTGACTCTCATAGCAGTCATCAGAATTTCCATCCTTAAGCACCTCGGCTGAATCATAACCATCGAGGACATGGGCATCTGCTTTGGGCTTCCTGACAGGGAGCATTCCCATCCTCTTCAGAACTGGACAACTATACTTGATATGTCATTCTGCCTTGTAGTAATTGCAGGTAAAACTCTTTTTCTGCTCTTTCGGCTCTTTCTTTTTCTTTTCAGATTTCGAGCTAGTTTTGCCTGATTTACTACTCTGGCCTATGGCAAGTTTGACCGACTTGCCCTTCATATAAAGAGCCTCAGAATTCTTCTTCTCTATTTTCATCTCTAAGTCCCTAGAACGAAGCAAGTCAAGAACTTTGTCCAGGGTCAATTTCTCACTGCCAAACTTAATCACTGATTTCAGCTCCTTAAACTTGTTGGGTAATGAGTTGAGAAGAATCACTGCTTGATTCTCAGAATCAACCTTCTCCCCAGTGTTTGCCAAATATGCACAAATCTTGTTGAACTTATCTATGTTTTCCTCCAAACCTTTAGACGGATCCATTTTGAACCTAAATAGCAACTCTTTCAGATATATCTTGTTAGACAATGACTTTGACATATAAAACTCTTCTAATTTGGCCCACAGAGTAGCCATATCATCAATCTCTCCAAGTCTTCTTAAGACATTATCGGCCAAATGCAGAATAATAGTGCTATTTGCAATCTCACATGACTCAGCCTTTTCTGCATCTGTCATGGAAGCAGGCCATTTAGGAAGGTTGTCCAAAGATTTTGCAACTTTCTGTTGCACTAGCAATGCTTTCATCTTCCTCTTCCACAAACTGAAATTTCCTTTCCCGTCGAATTTATCAATCACAAATCTTGTCGGCATCTTTGCAGATCAACACAAAAATAGGAAAGCAGTTTATTTAGAGGATTGCTAGCCTCAACCACAGAAAACAAACAGCCAACAAATTAGAATTACCCTGTCAATTCTCAAAGAAGCTTATCTCAAAATCAATTCTCAAAATGTCTACGATCAATTTTAAGTCAATATCTCAGATCAACCAAAAATCCAGTTAAAAAAAATTGCAGCCAATTTCATGGATCATTAACAAAACAGCATGTACATAATTTCCAGCTTGAAAATTATAATCAGCAACTCAAATTCACAAATTTCAACTAAAAAATCACTATAATTGGCAGACTACAGTATCTCAATTTCAAGCTGTTTAATGCCAAATTGAATGCACCTCCTAAAATTTCAACAGAGATTGAAATTTAATTCAACACAAAATGTCAAATGCTAAATTTCAATTGAGATGGCCAATCACAAATTTGCTATTCCAATTTGCACAGCAGCTTATGTTGACTATAAGCAATTAAAAATCAAATTCATAATGATTTTAAGCAGCTGAACCAATTAACCCAAATACAAAATTGCCGATAATCACTGATATAAAAAAAAAATTCAAGGCTGTAATTCACACAAAGTTGCCGAAGATTCAATCACAAAGTTCCATTGACTGAAGCTGACGATCCAAATTAGAATCCAAGGTTCGATTTCTTCTGAAGAATTCGACAATTTTATCTTCAAATCCCAAATTCAATTAAAAAACGCTTTAGTCTGTTTTACTTCTTAGATATGACTCAATCAATTCGCAAAATCATAACCAAATTGCTAAATACAATTGCTACAGATTTGAAAGAATCTGTTAATCGACTCAAAATCATCTCTCAATTGAACAATTCATCAATTTTAAAACACGCAAAAAAGTGATTAAAATTGGAACTAAGCCAGAAATCGTCAGGTCCATGAGAAATTGAAGTCAATTTGAGGAATCACTTGAAAAATCAACGCAGCAGAAGACAACAAATCTCAAATTAGCACAACAACAATGAAGAAATCAACAGATCGAGGAACTCTGCTTCAATCACAAACTAAAAATGCACAGTAAGTGCGATTTTCTTAATCTAAATCTCAAAATTCAAATATGACAAGATAAAATCACAGCAGAAGTAAACACTTGCTTTGATACCAAAATGTAATGCAAAATCCAGATTCAGATCTAATCCAAGAGCTAATTGCACAATAGAGATGAATCAAAACAAATAGAGAAAAGAGAAGGATAGAGAAGAGAGAACACCGGACCTAGAGTGGTTCGGGAACGTCCCTACTCCACTGCTATGGATCGATTGAGCTTGATCGATCCACCATCATAATGCCATTGCAAGAAATGTACAAAGGCTCTCTAGGTTTAGGGTTTCTAATCTCACTCTCAAGTTAGAAGAAAATCCCCAAATGGAGCTTATATACGGGCTCCTACACATCTCTCATGGTTAGCTAAAACTAATCCTCTAATTAACTCAAGTTACATTTAACTCATCTAGGGCTAATTAATGATGTGTAATTCACCTATTACAAATTTGATTTGAGAGTTTTCCAAATCATTCCTCCTTTTGTGTTTATAATTATTGTACTCTTCTTGAATTCCAATGTTACATTATCAACTGGGATCCCTTGCAAATCTTTTTTTTTTTTTTTTTGAAAAAAATAATTCCCTCCTTTTTCTTTTCTTTTCTTGTTCATTTATCAGTTCTCTAATAAAAATAATACAAGTACTGTCCCATTTGCACTCAAAAACCCATACTCAATATAGATTAGTTTTTTCTTTTGAGATCAACTATAAATTAGAGAAGAAAATTTGGAATTCATGTCTCTTAATCATAGAAATATATTAATGTTGCTGAGGTATGTGAATTAATTATTAAAGCAGTATTGTTACTGCAAATTCAATAGATTAATCTAGAATATTGCTTGAACTTCATATTCAATATTTTAATCCATAATTTCCTTGCAAAATACTGAAAAATTTGAGAAATAATAGAAAGCTTGAGATAAACCATTTTGTTTAAAGAAACTAAATATGGAAATCTAAGTCAAATTTAAAAAATAATTATAAGTATAGTCATTTGTAAAAAAAAAAATTAGCAAAAATATAATTATTAAGAATTTAAATACTTTAAAATTTGTTTAATTTTGTAATTATTTTGTGAGAATAACTCGTTTTCATAAAAATTAGTAACTTTCAAAATTTTATTTTGATTTTTTAAATTTAATTAATATTAACGTACTTTCTTAAAGAAAAATAGTACATGTGGTAAGAAATTTGAGTAAAAATAAATTTAAATTTAAAAAATTAAAAACAAAAAATCAAATGATTACCAAACAACCTTTAATTTCCTATTTACTTTTTGGGTTTTTTTTTATTTTCAAGTCTCAAAACTTTGAATTAACATAAAGAATTAAGAAAATTTGTTATAGATAACAAATTCTTGAATTTTATTTTAATTGTATTAACTTTTCAAAAATATTTAATATTAAGTCAAATATTTAAAGTTTAATTTGATTGTGCTCTATCATTTTCAAATTTTACTTAATTAAAATTTATCATTCACTTCATTGAAATCTATTTAACTTTACCTAATTAAAACTTATAAATTTGGTGGCTATTAATTTAGGTTAATGAATCGCTTTTTGCTGTATTTGAATATTTTTTTGTGAGTAAAAAACAACGACTAAATATAGTCATAAAAGTCATGGACTATGATAACGACTTACCTGCTCCTATTTCACCCAATTTCAATGAAATTCTTCTCGTTGCAACTATTCTTTTGACAGAAAAAGATGAATTCGAATGATTGTTTGATCAATTGGAATCTAGATATTTTTTATTTTAAAAAATTAGCTAGTGGTCTTGTGGGAAGAACTTATGTGAATTTATTCAATGTATCCTATTAATATTGAAGTTGTTTTCAAACAACTACCAAACAACGGAACAATCAAAGAAAACAGTAAAGAAAACGTGAGGGAAGAAGCTATAATGTGTTAGCTACGTCTACAGATAGAGGAGATAGCGATTTTATCAAGAAGATACAAAATCTAGAATGTCAATTAAGAGAAATTAGGATTTTAAGAGAGTTTATATAATACATTCTCATAGAACTTTATTACATAATGAGGCTCAAATGCATAAAAGTCCAAATACGAAAACAAAAACACAATTACATGTGTCACCCTTGGACCCTGACTCACTAATCGGACAACGAGATCCCGCCTAAGTAATTGTGGGGTATCATAGTTCACGTATCTCAACAAAACAAAAATTCCCATTTCAAATTTTGGTGCCAAATGAACTTTTTAATTCAACACATGCACCAATCCAGCCTTATCTTTTGTGGCCTGCTTTTAAACATAGTTTGACCGGAAAGAAACTGTCAATTGTTGGTGATTCCCTTCATTGCTCTATATAAATCAAACTTATCAGTAGTATTCACCGGGAAATTAATCTGCTTTACATTTGTGGCTGCAGCAATGTTGATGCAGTGGCTTATAATTGTTCTTGTTTCTATTGCGCTACTGACTCCCACGTCCATAGCTCGACCTGAGGTTATAGTTGCAAGCCATGGCGCTGTTGCAGCAGATGACTCTCGATGTTCCAGAATCGGTGTGGATGTTCTACGGGATGGAGGCCATGCCGTTGATGCATCCGTTGCTGTTGCTCTCTGCTTGGGGGTTGTAAGTCCAGCATCAAGTGGCATTGGTGGAGGGGCCTTTATGCTGATCAGGTCCGCCAATGGAAAAACTCAGGCTTTTGATATGAGGGAGACTGCACCTTTGCTAGCTCATGAGGTTCTGTAAATTTGTTTCACTCTTTCCTTTCCTTTGTTAGATTTGATCATTTAATCCATTTTTCTAAAGGAGAACCTTAATAAACTGATAAACTTCATTTATCCAAAATTCATCATTCAATCAGTCTCTTAAATTAAATCTCTTTTCATTTATAAACAGAATATGTATGCTAACGATGCTGCATCCAAAGTAGCCGGACCCCTTTCCGTTGCCGTTCCAGGTGAACTTGCAGGACTTTACGAAGCTTGGAAACAACTTGGAAAGCTTCCATGGGCAAGGCTGGTTCAACCAGCTGAACGCCTTGCTCGCTTCGGGTTTAAAATATCTCCATTCCTCCGTATGCAGATGGTTAGAACAGAATCCGGGATCTTGGGAGATGAAGGACTCAGGAACTTATTTACATCGGGTGGAAAATTGTTGAAACAAGGAGATGTTATCCAGAACAAGAAACTGGCAGAAACTTTAAGAGCTATTTCTAGATTTGGTGTCAGGGCCTTTTATAACGGATCAATCGGAATCAACTTGATAAGAGATATCAAAAAGGTCGGAGGGATACTGTCAATGAAGGACTTGCAGAGCTATCGAGTTCAAAAAAGAGTCCCTATCTTAGCTCGAACAATGGGTCTTGAAATAATCACCATGCCTCCTCCTTCGGGAGGTCCCGGAATGATCCTTGTAAGTTTATTGTCTTGATGAGCCAATAGTGTTCAAAGTTTATTTTGTTAGTGACACCACATTCTACCACAGATGCTTAATATTCTGGCACACTATAAGCTTCCTTCAGGGCTTTTGGGCCCTCTTGGTATCCATCGGGAGATTGAAGCGTTGAAACATGTAGCTGCAGTACGAACGAACCTCGGCGACCCCGATTTCTTCGATGTCTCCAAAGTTCTTACAGACATGCTCTCGCCCAAGTTTGCTCAACGATTAAAGGAAACCATCAATGACAACAGGACTTTTGATCCAAGCCATTACGGCGGCAGGTTGGTGCTTCTTCATGGGTGGTTATATTACTTTTCTTTCGTCATTTGTATTTCCTTTCTGTTCTAGCATAATTGAATGAAACCTTTCCAATTCCTTCCTCTTTGTTGTGTGTTGAAATGATCTTTCATACCCATTTTCTACCTCTAAGTTGAGCCTGTTAGTAACATGAATTCTGAATCTAACAGATGGAATCCAATCCATGACCACGGCACCAGTCATTTCTCTGTCGTCGATGGAGAACGAAATGCAGTCTCCATGACTACCACTGTGAACAATTATTTTGGATCACGTATACTCTCCCCTAGTACCGGAATAGTCTTGAACAATGAAATGAACGATTTTTCCATCCCGACTAATGTTTCTGCTAATGAACTCCCACCAGCACCAGCCAATTTCATCAAGCCGGGAAAAAGGCCAGTATCATCCATGTCTCCTACTATTGTCCTGAAGGTCATTTTCATTCTAATTTCTCTCATTTACAAATGGACTCAAATTCTAAAAGTGTTACTTGCTTTAGAGTGTCTTATGAGTTGAAGATTTCTGTGAAATTCTTTCACAGGATGGACAGCTGAAAGCTGTGATTGGTGCAAGTGGAGGACGCAACATCATTGCAGCAATAACACAGGTTCTGTTGAATCATTTTGCAAAAGGAATGGATCCTTTCTCATCTGTGATGGCTCCCAGAGTTTATCATCAGGTTAGTTTTGTCTACTTTTCCGTCCTGTCTCGTCATATTCTCCCATCAATTTCAATTTGAACTTGGGAAACTAATACAATTTGTTTACAACGAACAGCTGATTCCAAACGTTTTGAACTACGAGAACTCGACAGTTGTGACAGGAGACCATTTTGAAGTTGATGCTGAAACAAGGGCAGCCCTTGCTAAGAAGGGTCATGTCTTAGTAGGCCTTGATGGGCCAGCGCCAGTTTGCCAGTTTATTGTTCAAGCTTTTGGCTCAATGAGACAAGGTGGTGGCGTCGGCGTGGGGAAGCTTGTGGCCGTAAGTGATCCCAGGAAGGGTGGAGCTCCTGCTGGCTTTTGATATTGCAAATTGTTTGGTTTCTTTTACAACTTCACTTCTTTGTAATTGTCGTGATAATAAAAGGTGAGTTTAAGATTTTTGGGTGAATGATTTATCCAATCTTTGTTAGAGAAGTTGATGTAACACTTTACTTCATTGTGGCAATAATAATTATTTTTTGTTTTTGAGAAACCGGAAAACCGAAGCTTTGTTCCACTATGCCTGAGATAACTACGTGAAAACTTGTTTAGAACTGAAGGGAAGTTTCATGTTCCGTGTTTTTGGAGTCTAAAGACTAAACATAGGGAAAATTAGGTAGAAAAATACATCTGGTGTATAAGGATTTTTTTTTTTAGTTTAACTCTAACATTTGGGATGAGAGGATTCGCACCTGCAATCTTTTAGTCAAGATACATGCCAATTAGCGTTGAGTAAACTGACTTTGGCTATGTCTAATTATTTAAAAACTCTCCCAATCGCTTTTTTCATTTCAATAACGTTAAGATAGTTGCTAAATACAGCCTGAACATGAGCACCATTATGCACCTAAGAATTTAAGAGAAACATCAACAGTGAATAAATAGACACACTATCACTAAAGTTTCTTTGACAGCGAGTGCCACTATGCACTTAAAAAAGTTCGAGTCAACAACACTAAAACAAATACTGTTAATGCCAATAAATTGATGATTTAGCATGATTTAACACAAATAAATTTACGAGACAACAATATTAGACTGCAACCCACCATTTAATCCTTGACAATAAGGAAAGAAAAAACACAGCAAAGAGAGAATGATGGAACTATTTTCTCTCACCTTCTTGTCAAGGATTAAAAGATAGGATATATGAATCATCACTCTGTGGTCTAGTGGTCAAGAGGACCTTTGAGAGTTAAAAAATTATGGGTTCAATCTATGGTGGTCACTTACTTAGGAATTCATTTCTTACAAAGTTTTTAAATATCTAAAAATTGTAGGATCAGGTGGTATGTTCCATGATATTAGTTAAGATGCGGTCAGGCTGGCTCAGATAATTACGAATATAAAAAAAAATGAAAAAAAGAAAACCAAATCATAAGTATATGGAGAATTCTCTATTAACCATCTGAGGGTTCCTCAAAAACCTAAAACCAGGAATTGTCAATAGAGATATCTTTTTAAGTAATTTTCTGTTTCATTCTTCGCTAGGAAGTGTTTGGCTGCAGGCGAGATGAGATGAAATGAGATGAGAGGAGATGTTGACAACAGAAAAACCTTGCTTGGGTTACAGTGAGATGAGATGACAAGAAAACCTTGTTTGGGATGCACGAAGTTGAGATGACAAAAAAATCTTGTTTAGGGTGCAAGGAGAGGAGATGAGTGGTTAGAGTGTCTGATTCTTTTTTTTTTTATAACTATATATATATATTAATAATTAAATTAATTATTAATATTCTCAAACCTTGTTTAATTATTAATAATTAAATTAACTATATATTCTCAAATCTTTAACTATTAATATAAGTATGAAAATATAACTACTATCATAAATAAATTATTAGTAATATAAAATTAATATTATACTGCCCTTGATAATATTAATGTTCGTATTCAAAAGAAACTTAAATTCAATGATATCATGTAGAACCTAATAACTATTAGATTAAAGTTTTAAATCGCACACCTAAATATTTTGAATTAAAAAATAATAATGCACAAAACTTAACACAACAAAAATGAAGTTTGACTAATATAAAATATTCGTAGGTCATACATATAACATTTTTTTTCAAGATTTGTTAGACTTAAATAATAAAAGAAGAATTATAAAAATACAAAGATTCTATTTATTTAAAAAATAAAAATAAAATTGTTTGGTTAAACTAGCCATTATAAAATATTGATAGCAATTTTTATTTTTATTTTAGTAAAAAAGAAATTATTTTCTTATACTTTACATATATTCACATTCATATTTATCGAAAGTCAAAGAATTGTCAATAAAATATACTAATTAATATGTAACAATAAATCAAACATTGAAGTATTTATTTTATTAGTC
>JBBMKA010004757.1:0-12168 GCA_037833695.1 Sechiopsis laciniata | reverse complement strand
TACAAGAAGGAAAAATAAATCTAAACAAATTTCCTAAATTCTAGGAATCAAATAACAACTAACAAATTTCCTAAACTTTAGGAATCAAATAACAACTAACAAATTTTCTAAACTCTAAGAATCAAATAACAACTCTAAATGGAAAATATTATTCTCTAACTTCGACGTCAATTTCAACAGAAAGCTAGGCACCCATGGAAGCTACAAGTTCATCATATTCTCTAAAAGTCTGTTCAAGTGCAGTCCTACAAGATTACAAGTCTCGATATGGAAGATTGCCCTTGAACAGGCTTTTAAAGAATAAGATGAACTCGTAGCCTCCATTGGTGCTTCGATTTCTTTCTTCGCATGGCTCAGGAACCACTTTTAATTATGGATGCCTTGCAAGATTACAAGTCTCGAAATGGGACTCCCATCAAAGAAGATCGAGACCATTTTTTCCTTGAGGAATGGCCAATTTATTCACTACTTAATGACATCTAGGCACATTGGTGATGTCAAACCAAGTTATTTTCTTAATCTTCAAAAAGCAGAGTAAGGAAGCCCTATACTATCATATATAGGGTAAAATTACACGTAAAACATGTTGGAAATACAAACAAAGTGATGAAGCAATCCCACGTTGGTTAAATAAGAGGTATATCTTGGGTTTATAAGGGAAGACAAACATCTCCATTGGTATGAGACCTTTTGGGTAAAACTAAAAACAAAGTCATGAAGGCTTATGCCAAAGTGGACAATATCATACCAATGTGGAGATCCGGGTAGGTTTGTCGTTCCTTAACAAGTGGTATTAGAGTTGTGCTCCTAACTTAGCCATATCGGAAGAACCTTGAGTATGAAACAAAGAATTGTGAGTCTCAATATGTACAATGAAATAGTCATGATGAAAATCCATGGTTGAGACGCCTTTTGTGTACTCCAGTGTAGGAGTGCTTTTGAAATAAGTGCTCGAGTGAGGAGTGCTTCTGAAATGGTTGCCTCAGTAAGGGGTAGCTGTTGTGCGTTCAAACATAAATCGAGTGGATCCGTAGTTGGGCTTTACGGTTTGCTCAAGTGTAATTCGGAAAATGATTATCAGAGAGGCTCGCATGCGGTACTTTGTTCGAGGGGAGGATTGATGGGAATACAAACTAAGTGTTGTAGAATCCCACATTCGTTAAATAAGGAGTAGATCTTGAGTTTATAAAGAAAGACAAACATCTCCATTGGTATGAGGCCTTTTGGTTGAAACAAAAAACAAGGGTTTATGCCTAAAGTGGACAATATCATACTAATGTGGAGATCCGGGTAGGTTTGTCGTCCCTTAATAAGTGGTGTCAGAGTTGTGCTCCTGTCTTAGTCATATCGGAAGAACCTCGAGTATGAAACAAAAATTTGTGAGCCTCAATATGGAGTATGAAATAGTTATGATGAAAATCCGTGGTTGCAACGCCTTATGTGTGCTCCGGTGGGAGTGCTTCTGAATGTGCTCGTGATCGAGCATCTGTGAACTCCAGGGTGCTTAAGGTAAAACTACAAGGGTAAAACTAAAACAATTTAACTTAAGGTAACTAAGACTTAAGTAACCTAAAGTTAAAAGAACGTTGAAGAAGCTCAACTAATGACCATTCAAACAAGTGTACTTGCTCCTAAAGACCATAAGAACCAAAGACTAAAGAAATAAAAAATGACTGATTCTATGCAGTACAACTGTCGAACAACATCATTTAGCCTCCATTTTCATAGTCAAGAGGGAGAGAAATGAGAGACGGCCCAATAAATTTTTGCTTTTGCCTTTAACTGAGCCCTCCTTTTGCTCAACCGTTCTTATTTGTCTTTTAGGAATGATTACGACCATATAATATTAAGGAAAGTTACACATTTACGCTAGATCATGTATTTGAGAAAGTTTAATCAAATGTCCACTTACATTACCAGATTATCATATTGTTACTGTTGAGCTATGTTAGATTCGAACTCATGATCTCCTGCTCTGATATGTTGAGCATGTTGAATTATGTTAAACCACCAAACAACCCAAAAGCTTAAGTTGGTGGATTGGGATACATTTAATTGTATCAACTAATAGTTACAAATGAAATTTGTTTATGCAAAATCATACATTTCATATAATGTTATGTCATATTAAATCCTCTATTTACATACATAATTTTCCATTTTAAAACATTTCCTCACTTCATTTCTCACCTCCATGAAAATAAAAAGTTTGCAAGCTGTGAATCGACATTGCAGATCAGAAATGCCCAAGCACAATCCTAAATTTCAAGGCTTATGTTCAAGCGTTATGTGCATTGTGTCATGCAACAGCACTCCAACATCATGATTGTGTAAAGAAACCATACCTCATCACCTGGAGGGGAAAAGAAATCATTATCAACATGCACTTTTAAACAAAAAAATAAATTGTTAGTAATTTTTACAACAACCAAACATAAATTGTAAATTGCATAGAGTGCTGGAAACATAAAAAAATGCGTGCAAGAAAATTTATACATGATTTAAGGTTCATGCAAAGTAGAATTCATTTTAACATGACTCTACATTGAGTTCAAAAATTAAGTACTTCTTAAATATTAAAAAAAAAAACAAGCAAAAGGAAGCACCTAAACAGCGCTAAAATCTTAAAAGAGGTAAAATGCAAGCAATGCAAAGAAAATAACTTCTTGACAAAGACTGTGCACACAATTTATACGACATGGTTACCTTTCCAGTGCACCAATATTTCAATTAGAATAAAATTCAATGTGGCAACAAAACTTGAATAGGTTATTTGTTTGGTGAAGTTGCCAGAATCAAGGAATATAATTACAAACAGATATAAAAGCATGCATTAAGTACAAAGTATGCAGAAACTTCAACATCTACAACCCTAAACTGTAATGCCCTAGGCCTAGGATTCAGACCAGGATTTAAAATCCAGATTCAACTCATCTCGGCCACGACATTTCCCTACGATCTAGCCACGTTACCTACTTTCCTTGAACCACTTCTAAGAGTGTTGTCCCCATAGACCAACATGAGTCCATTTAGCAAGGTCCATTTAACATGTTTTGTCCTGACTCACATACTTCCTAGGAAAAATCCCAGGAGATCCCAACCTAAGATTGCTCCAAGTGAAGTTCCTAAGATTGAGCCACCGAAAAGGAAGGTACGTTGTTGGTATATGTAGTACTAATCAATTCTTTTAACCCTTTCTCAACCATGACTATCATATCCTCAAAATCCCTGTCACTCAAATGTGGTCTCGTTTCCTTCATGTACCGCTCCTAAACTTGGGCGTCCACATGCCCACCATCTTCTGTCTTGGTTCGTCCCCAAACCACATCTTAGAGGTCCTGCTCTTATACCATTTGTAACGCCTCAGGCTAAGGATTCAAACCAAGATTTAGAATTTGGATTCAACCCCTCTCGCACCCGGCATTCCCTTGCATCCCTACGACTCGACCACATTATCTACTTTCCTTGAACCGTTTCTAAGAGTGGAGACTGTCCCAACAAACCAACACATGTCCTTTCAACCTGCTTTGTCCTCACTCACATGCTTCCTAAAAATTTCAAGGAGGTCACCCAACCTAAGATTGACCCAAGTTAAGCACGTTTAACTGTGGAATTCCTATGATTGAGCCACCGAAAAAAAAGTGCAGCTTATTGATGATACAAGTAGTAGTAGTACTAATCAATTAATTAATTATTTTAACCCTTTCCTAACCATTGACTATCATATCTTCAGAATCCCTGTCATTCAAATTTGGTTTTGGTTCATTTACGTACACCTTTTAAACTCAGGCGTCACATGCAAGAGTAAATTTCTAGAATTCAAAAACCAAATAGGGTTGTTAAATTTTTTTTATTACATTCAAGATTCAGTTAGGAATATAAAGTAAATTTTCAGTCATAACATCGTTTATCAAATTAATACGCATCGGAGAAATTACGAATTACAAACTATAGAAACACAATCAAAATTCTCGGACAGTCAATTGGCTATGAACTCGCTATAGAGTCTTCCAATTAATACGACTTCTTAAATCAGAATTTTGTCAAATTTCAGCCGCTAGTACAAAGTTACAAACTAAATAACGGAGAGATAACAAACAACGCGGAGTATTAGGGAAAATTTGTGGTAATCTCTACATTTCTGACAGAAAATTAGTTCGAAATCGAACATTAACAAAAAAAATTGGGGCTCGTCAGCTCATCAACATCAATAATTGGTAAAAGTGAGATGGAAACGTAACCGAGAATGACGTTGACGCCGAGATGATATCGACGAATCAGCCATAGAACTCCTTCTACTTGGTAGGGCTTGAGAGTCGCCGTAACTCCGAGGTCCGGGCAGGATTTCGGGGAGCTGTCCGAGGCGGAGTTGTGGAGAAGTATGAGCTGCGCCGCCGCTTTTAGCCTTCTCTCGTAGTTCATTGCGACGGCGGCCGGAGTTTTTCTGGTGGGGACGGATGAATGAAGGGGATTGACGCGTATGTTTTAAGTTTTGACTACGAGATCAAATTGCATTCAACACGTTGCGCGCCAAAGTATTTATATTATTATTATTATTATTATTAGCACTATTATTTTGAGTTCAACTAATTTATTTATTTATTTTTGGGTAACTTTTTTTTTTTAAACAGGTAAAATATTATTTTGATCTTAGTTTTTATTTTATTTTAGTTTCTCAACTTTTAAAAGTTAAATTTTAGTCTTCAATAATATTGAGATTGGTTCTATTTTAGTTTCAAAATTTTCAAAAATCTAATTTTAGTCTCTAAATTTTAAAGTTTATTTTATTTCAATTCCCACATTCTAAAAAAAACTTAAATTTGGTCCTTCAAAATTTTTTGTTTATTTTTCTTTTAAAAATTACCATTTTCTTCCATCAATTTTAAAAATATGTTTACATTTTTGTCTTTTTATTGTATTTGAATTATTAATATCATTGAACCAATTTCGATTAATATTAATTTTAAATTTACTATATAAATCAATTTTTTTTATGTACAAGAATTAAAATTGGATTTTTAAAAATTTATATATGAAATAGAATAAATTTCAAAATTTATGAACTAAAACTAAACTTTTGAATTTCAAAAGCTAAAATTAGACTTTTTGAAGTTTATGGACTAAAATGAAACATATCAGTTTAATGATTAAAATAGTATGTAGGTTATACGGGATGCCACTAAAATTCTATTGTTGTTTGAAATTAATAATCACTTAGGCCCCGTTTCATAACTATTTTATTTTTGGTTTTTTACTTTTTATTTTTAATTTTTTGTTTTAAAAAATAAAATTCATACATGTTTGATAACTACTTTTTGTTTTTTGTTTTTAAAAACTAAAAATACGTTTGATAACGATTTTTGTTTTTAAAAAAATAATAAATTATTATTTTTAATATTTAATAAAAATAACTTTAGAATATTATTAATCTAATAAATCTCAAACTTGCAGGTTCGAATTTTATGTGTAGTATGTTTTATCACTTTTTTTTAGCATTTTTCCAGAAAAAACAAAAACTTGTTTTAAAATTTTATTTTATTTTTAAAAAAATTTAGAATTCATTTAATATTTTAAAAACGTTTTAAAAATTTTGAAAATAAAAACTAAATTGGTTATAAAAAACGACATGATTTTTAAACCGTAGTTATGGACATCAATATTATAACCTTTTTTTTTTAAATTGCGAGACCAAAATTACATTGTGGTGCATAAAGTTATTTGAAATTCATAATCTTCACTACTCAACCGTCCCTCCAATCTCTAATGGAGAATGGGAAGACATATTTTTGAACCTTAAGATTGCGTGGTTTTTGGTAGAAGAAAAGTAGTAAACAACCGCTCTTCTAGAATCCCATGTGTTGTATTTGGTGGTAATTAAACATTTATCTTTAATCACTCATCAAATACTTTATTAAACTTCACATCAAATTTATTACTCAATTACTATTAATGCAAATTCTCAAACGAATGTAGTTAATTATCCCAACTACTATTAATCTTATTCTCGAGGGGTAAGGGTAACACAGTTCGTCGAAGACTTGAGTTTTGAAAGTATGCTTCTTTTGAGATCCCTAGTATGAGATTTGCTCGTGATATTAATTTGGAGAAACACTCTCAATTGTGTTTTCTCTATTTTCTGCTAAATTCAAACACACCATACACATGGAAAGATAAAGAATTAATGTCATACAATATATATATATATATATATATATATATATATATATATATATTTAATTTTTACATACATATGAACTATGAGTGGATTTTAAAGGGAAAATAGTAGATAAATATAACTTGATAACCCAACACAACTCAATAAGAAAATATATGGATTTGATTGCTCTAATACATAAGATTAGACGGTTGACAGATTGACCAACTGAAAAATTTGGATTGCTCCAAAAAATTCTCATAACTCAACTCAACACAAACCATATACACCTCCAATTTCACTCATTATCGATTAGCTTTTAGGATAGAACTTTGTGTTAATCTAATATATTAGCAAATGCACATTAAAATCAAACGATTTTCAGACATGTTAAGCATTTGTTTAATAACCATTTTGTTTTTACTTTAACTATTCTGGAGTGTCCTAGTGGTCAAGATGACATTGGAGAGTTAAGAGGTGATGAGTTCAATTTATTGTAGTCACCTATCTAAAAAATAATTACTTACCAGTTTCTTTAAAATTCAAATGTCGTAGGGTCATGCGATATGTTCCGTAATATTAGTCGAAGTGCGCGCAAGCTGGTTCAGACAGTCACGTATATAAGAAGAATAAAAACAACAATAAAAAAAATTTGCTTGATGTTTACATTTAACTATACTTCAAACACTCATATCAAAATTTGAACTACGAAAATAACTTCCAAAAATGTATTGTGATTTTGAATTATAGTTATAATTCATATACTTTATGAAGATAAAAGAAAATTTAAATGAAAATAGACTTAAATTTGAAAAACAAAAACCATATAGTTGTCGAATAGAACCTAAATAATAAATTCTATCAAGTATAAACATCTAACTTTGAACTAAACATACCCCAATTGGGTAACAAGTGAAAATGTTGAGTAGATCAAAACTTGCAAAACAAAAAAGAAAAATGAAGAAAAATTGTACTAAGTGATTTTTCTTACAAATATAATTACAAATATAATTTTTTTTTAAACAATATTTATATATATATATATATATAATTTTTAATATATTTTAATATTATATTATAAATACTTATTAATATAAGTATCTATTATAGGAATATTCATTAATTCTATTATAAATATTTATTAATAATAAATTACTATTTTTTAAATAGTTCATATTTATAGTTATTTTGTAGATTTGACTAATAAATTTTTCATAAATAATTAAATAAAAATCAGTGGGGAAGAGACGCGTTCAAAGAAGGTCAAACAAGCCCAACAGGTTGAAGCTGAACCAAACGTGTAGAGCCCAAAAATATTCAAGAAAGGCAGAATAGGAATAAAATAACTTATTAATATTTTGATTAAATTTTAAATTAGCAGCTCTTCGGTATTGCATTTTTTTGAATTGACTAGAAATATGAAAATACATTCCAATAAGTATTATTTATTTTTTCCTTTTTTTTTTAGTATACATACCGAGACAAGGAGGCAAATATCGATTTTCGGAATCGAACCTGTGATGCTGGTGTTGAACTGGTTTTCAATCAAACAATAAAACCATTGCACCACTGACCCATTCAATTATTTTTCCTATTTTTTTCTACAAACTTTCTACTAAATAGTTTTCTAATTTCGACTTTAGACAATTTCTCTAGTAAACAATATTAGAAAAAATACCATTCATAAAAAAATACATATCCAACTAAAGGAAAGTCAAATAAATTATGAATTTGCCATGGTTGGCAATTTTTTTGTTATCTATTTTAATTATTGCACTTTTTTAGAAATATTTTATTAATAGCAAAATTTTGGATTTTTTTTTTTTTTTTTTTTTTTTGCATATTCTAATTTCTATCTTTCACAGTCTTTTAATGGAAGACTATCTAGTGTACTAATTAAAAGACAATTTGTGGCACTGAATATTGAAGATTATATTGATTGAAGTCGGTTTATAACACTAATTGAAGATTGTTTGCAGAATTGATTGAAGATTATATGTATATTTATTGAAAGTTTTTTCGTCCCAACTTTCTCTTATGTACGAATTTCTTTTAAAAATTTGCTATTTTTGTAGAATTGTTTTTGGTTATATATATATATATGCATGTATGTATGTATATATATATATATATGTATGTATGTATCATACGTGAAAAATAAGAGTGTGGAATGAGCCAAATAAATTAATAAAAAAGAACTAATAACATTGAGATGGATAGCCAACAAAGTAATAATTCAATCTGATTACAATAATGTATACCGAAAAGAACAGTGGCTGAATGATTTTATTGTTTGGTGGTAATCCAGTTCAACATCATAGTTTCAAGTTCGATCTCAACTTTTCAATCAATTCAGATGATTATATAAAAGTTATTGTAAAAAAGAAGCAAACTCGAGTGATATTTTATACAATTTAGTAATCAAGAGAATACAATGTTTGAAATCCACCACCCTCAAATGTTATTAAATTCAAAACAACTCTATATTGACCACTTCTTAACCTCAAAACTCTCTTAACTACTAAATCACCTCATCATGATCGATGGTTTTTTGTTTTTTTTTAGCCAACACTCAAATGGACGTTAAATTAAAATAAAAATTACTTTTAAATTTATTCACTTTCTTTTGGGAGATTTTAAATATTTTATTCTCTCAACTTCAGAAAAAAAAAATCCAGTTTTGTCTCTGTTATTTATTGTTTTGACACTTAATATTAGTTTGAATCCATGTCGTTTGATATATGAATATGTCAATTTTTTAGTAACATTTTTTTGAAGTTATAATATATATCTATAAAACAATAAGTACACCAATTATACTATTAAAAAAAAAAAAAAAAAAAAACTAGAAGTTATTGATTCAATATCACCTCACATTCAACTAAAATATAACATTTTAATGACAAAACAACAGTAATAACAAAAATAGTAAGTTACGAGATTCAAATAAAATAAACTCTAAAATTTAAGATTTAAATAAAGAAAGTATTATTATAATGATTATTTGTAAGGAACGAATAAAATATTTTAAAGATTTAGGAATTAAAATACAGTTAATTCATATAATAATTAAAAGAAAAAGAAATTAAATGTACTTTCTTTACCTGTTTATTTTCTAATTTTTAATAAAACATTCAGGTTTGATACGGCCAAATTGCAAACAAAATATTTCTTTAATATTAACAAAGCCAGAGAGTTTTTTTTTTTTTTTTTGAAGGAAGCCAGAGAAAGATATTCAACATGCATTACTGCCCTATGTTTATTAATTAATGCAATCATGATTTAATTATTATTGTTAATATAAAATATTAAACAATTTGATCTTAAATATCTTAAAAACAAAGGTAAAACAGTATGTTTTGCTACTAAGATCTTAGACCAAGTTGTTGTTATTGATTAATCATATATATTTATATATATATATATATATATTATATAAAATATTTTTTTAGTGATCTAAATCTCTGACCATATCAACAATTATTTAGAGGCTACAATTATTTTTGTGAGAGCTTTAATTTTGTATCAAATTGTCAATCATTGCAATTCATAGTATAAATAATGTACTTCACAAATTTGCTTAAGAGTGAAGAGGAAAAAGCATCAAAAGTTACAAATTAAAGCATCTCTCTTTTTTTTTTTTTTTGACACAAAGCATCTCTCATTATTTGAGCTTCTAAAGTACTCGATACCCTTCTTTTCTTTAAAATATATATGTATATATATTAGGTAATATTTCTTTATTCTTTTCATTTCAAATCTAAATTTAATCAATATGTCCTAGAAAATAAGTCTTGATTTAGTTCATGTCAGATTGTATGTTGGTCTCATTATATGATTTTTTTAGAGCATTATATGCTTTTTCTTTGATTGAATAAATAGAGAAAAATCATTTTCAACATGGATACTTAATTTTTTTTAGTTCAATATTTGATGGAAGATATATATCTAGGAAACATATATATAAATATATATATATATATATATATATATTTTTTTTTTTTAACTACAACAATCAGGTATTTGAATCCATAACGTGAGCTAGTTGGTCAGACTTAGAAAATATTGATATAACATTATTTTTGTTTGTCTTACATATTTTATTTATCAAATTTTCATCATAGAATAGACCTGCATATTTCGACTATTATCATGGAATAATAATTTAAGCTTGTTATAATTAAATTTTAAAGTAAATAGTCACCATAAACTAAATATATAATCTTTTAGTTTTTCAATCCTCTTCATCACTAAGTTTTTTTAAAAAGAATTTTAGTTCAATAATAATTAAGGTGGGATTTTGAACTCGTAACTTTTTGGTAATCGATTATACAAGATGTCACTACTCCTTTGGCTTCATCACTAAGCTAATTCACGGAGATTAAGTTAAAATTGGAATTAATACTTCATAAAATTTCGATCACAAAGTCAAATGTTTGAAATTTTTTTTTGAATTCGTAACCAATTGATTCCTATGAGATATATGATGTCATTTTACTCCTTGTGGCGTCAAATGTTTGAAACTTGAGTATATGGTTAATTATTTTTTTCTTATAGAAAAGGAAAAATGGTTTCTCACTATCAATTATATAAAGATTGAATTAAATTAGGAGATGTCTTTTTTCTTAATTTAAATTTAAATTTTATTGACAAATGAAGCTGAGATGATTCGTACCTACAAGTTGTAATAAAAATGTGACAGTTTGAAGTATGTTCATAAGTCAATGGTTTGGCATGCCTTCCTGCCTACCTACTAATACTACTAATAATAATATTTATAATTTTTTTAATTCATTATTATAATTATTATTGATATTATCATAAAATTAGGAATCCATCAAATCTTCCCAATTACTAACAAGACTTTTGGAAGATAATTAAGTTTATGTTTAGATGGTGTTAATCAAGTTTGATATCTAATGCCAAATTAATTTTATATTTCTATGTCTCAACCATAAAGTTATATGTTTGATTTCTTTTTGTAAATGTTGTTGAATAAAAAAATATTTATATATAAAAAGTGTAGCAATAAAATTCCAACAGACAATAATGTCAATAATGATTAGTGGTAAAATTCGACTATATAATTTATATAAATGAACTCAAAAAATATAATTTATATATAAATAAACAATCCCTAAAAAAGTAAATAATAGAGAAGAAAACACTTTGCAATCAATCAATATCATCTACAAACAATGACTGAACACATTACCTTTCATTTTTGTTAAAACATTGTATCAACTCAATGAAAACAAAAATATAGGTCTTGGGATCAGCTAGCAAACTCTTTTAGGCTCACAATAATTGATTTTATCTCTTATTTTTTTTTAGACATATATTTTATGTCTTTAACTTGATTTCATTATTTTAGCTACCTTGCCAATTAAAAAAAGAAATGAAAAGAAATGAAAAAAAGTACATTACATTAAAATAATTTTTTTCTCATCCCCCTTTTTCATGTATGGGTATGCCATTTTTGTATGCCCATGCATGAGTAATTTTAAATTAAGAAAATATAAGCAATCATTATAAAAGTTAAGGAAAAGAAAAGGAAAAAACATAAGTTTTGATAGATTATGGTTTCAATTAATATAAAGAGTGGGGTCATAGAAGTAGGAATTTATTGAATGGAGAGTTTTTTTTTACACTACAACGATAATATTTGAGATTGAAAATTCGAATATAGACCTTTAAATAAAAAATACATGTCAATAATTTTTAAATATAATATGCTTTGGCGACTTGAAAAGTTCTATAAATAACAATAGTAAATTCTTAGTATGTGGGCTTTACATTTTTTTATAGGCAATTTGTTGTATATACCAACTTTTGCCAACTTTTAAGAAAATATTTTATGGCAACCTATTTCAATTTTTATTGTGTTTAGTCAATCTCACTTGAATAAAATCATTCGTTTGTGAGATGGAATGTCACAAGTGAGTGAATATATATATATATATATATATATATATATATATATATATATTTATTGTATATTTATTTTTTAACAT
>JBBMKA010004736.1:0-12170 GCA_037833695.1 Sechiopsis laciniata | reverse complement strand
ATATATTTGTTGTTGTCCGAGTATCTGGATTAGTTTACATGCATCTCGATTATTCTCATGAGACAACTTATCTTACCCACATGCTAAATTAATTTTTAGTTGATAGTCACAATGGATCAAATCAATAACATTTTAGGTCCTGTTTGATAACCATTTTATTTTTAGTTTTTGAAATTTAAGCCTACAACAACTACTTTATCATATGTTTTTTCTTATTTGAACATCTACATCTTACCTATATTTTTAGAAACCAAACAAAAATTTAGAAACAAAAAAAAGTAGTTTCAAAAAGCTTGTTTTTGTTTTTTAAATTTGATTAACATTCACATAGTTTTTTAAGGAAAGATGCATACATTGTAAGAAAGATTTTTTTTTTTTTTCCTTAGCTTTGATCTCTGTCTTACATGGGACTTTCTAGACAGATGAGTTCAACTTCAAATCTGCATATGATTTAAATTCTATTTTGGTCTTTGAACTTCATTTTTGTCTGTTTTGGTCTCTAAAACTTTTATGCAAATCAAACTTCTTATGGTTGAACTTTCTAGGAGGTGTTTGGTTGTAGGGGAGGGAGAGATGTAAAGGGAAAGGGATGAAAAATTATTGTTTGGAGTTTTAGTTTCATGTTCTATCTAACATGCTTTCACAACATATAGGAACACTAAAACCAACTTATAAAGTTTCTATCCTATTCAATAAAACATCATTCCATCCAATTTGGTTATCTAGTTGAACTATATGAGTAATTTGATCTGTCTTCCATTCAATTCATCATCTAACTTCATTTAGCTTATTGGTATATATCTTTTTCTTTTGGAGATTTTTAGGAAGGAACACCTCTTACTTGGTTGATTGTTCTACAATAAACATGAACCGCCATGGCGATGGTGGTAAAAGGCAGTATGCTACATACGACACACTAACACCAGCCGAGAAGCGATATCTTCAGCAATGGGAGAAGATCGATCTTCGAAGGATGGCGAAGATGGCCAGCAAATCTCACCGAGATCGGGTTCACAAATTCAATCAATATCTTGCCAATCTAAGTGAGCACCATGACATTCCTAAAGTAGGACCTGGCTAACTCAATGTATTTGTCTTTTTCAATTGTTGAATCTGTTATCAATATGCATCAGCAAGTTTACCTGCCTGGTTCACCATTTGTCTGATATTTGATGGTAACTCCAAAGTTTCATTGTTGGGATCAATTGTTGTTGAAATAGGATAGAATGTTAATGGAGTTGGCTTTGGTAAAGCTTTTGGCCTCAAAGTAAAGTCTTTTGAGTTATTTGGTTGGTTGTTGTAAAGTTGGTTCTTGAATTTTATGTTTGATCTACAAGAATCAAATAAACACAAACTTTATAATTGAGCAAGTCACTTGTATTTGTATAGAGCTTAAGAAGTTCAAATTTATGATACCATTATATTTGATTGGGAATTGTAAAACTTGATGGTATGTTTTTTTTTCAACAAAATTTGGCTAATATTTGGGTCTTTGTAACCAACAAGGTGTTTTTTTGTTGTTTTTTTATTTTTATTTTTTATGGCCTCGAAGGTGTGGTTAGAGTTAAACGGCTAGATTTAAAATGAGATTAACATAGTTTAATTGACATATTATTGACTAAGACAATATAGTATAGCTGATTTCAAAAAAAAAAAAAAAAAAAAAAAGACAATATAGGATATAGCTTCAATTTTTTCACTCTAGATATTTACAAAGTAATATATATATATATATATATATATATATTTTTATTTATTTATTTATTTATGATTAAAATGTCATAAATTAGACTATGGAAGCAGTGTTTCTTGTATGTAATTTTTTTCTTCTAAATAGACTTACTAAATAGATCATAAGAAACTCATAAGTGCATGATCATTAAAAAAAAACATGTTAATTATACTTACTAAATGGATCGTAAGAATATGATTAAAACTTCTTTCAAAGAATGATTAAAACTATTTTAGTCGTTTAAAATATACCTATATTTCTAATTTGGTCTATACTTTTTTTTTTTTTAATTAACAAGTTTCAAAATTCAGAGTTTTGGCTTGAAAACCAGTGATTATAAAATGAATGAAAAGTCACACTATTGACTATACATTCTATATTCATATAAGATAAATTATTATATCTTACTAGCAAATTTTGAGCAATATTTGAGAATATGCATCTATTATAAAAATAAGTAAATATAGTATTTACTTATTTTTATCATCCATTTGTCCAAATTTAGAATGGATACAAAAGTTAGCATAGTATTTTTATAAATTAATAGTTATGAGATTTGTAGTTTGAGCGTCTAATCTTATTGTACTAGAAAAATAACTAAACAATCATCATTATTTGATTAAATATTATTAACTTAATGATTGTTTGGAACTTTAATAGTTATAGAGGTTATCCAAATAATGAACAATGTTATTCATTATTATACGACGCATTAATCCATTTTCAACTTTACCAAACCAATTTATCATAATAGCAATAGTAAAGCCTCTACTTCAAGGAATATATATAATTTGTGATCGTTCAAGGTAATTTACTTCCTCATCAATTAAATATTTGGGCGGTGGCGCATTTTGTTATCTTATTTTGCATTTAATCCATTCACAAGTGACCGAAAATCGATATTTGATTATCATATTATTTATATTATTTGAGAAGAGTTAGAATTAGTTGGTTCCCTCCCCCAATTTATATTTAAAAAAAAAAATTAAACATTTATATGTCATGAAAATGAATCTATATATCCGTTACAGAAGGCCTCTGTTTC
The DNA here is from genome assembly GCA_037833695.1 of Sechiopsis laciniata. Lineage (NCBI taxonomy): Eukaryota > Viridiplantae > Streptophyta > Magnoliopsida > Cucurbitales > Cucurbitaceae > Sechiopsis > Sechiopsis laciniata. The sequence continues at coordinate 9,393 of JBBMKA010004736.1, read as the reverse complement.
ATAAAAATAGGGCGTCTCGAGGTAGAATTTAAAAGAAAAAAAAAAAAAAAAAAAAAAAAAAAAAAAAACATATCAAATAAAGAAATCTCAACTCTAATTTCCAAGTTTGTCATTAATTTGGACAAATCTGTTCCAAGCATTGCTCCAGCATATTCATCAAGCTAAAATTGCAAATTAGTTTTTCTAAATTTAACTGTCAAAGAAACAGATTCCTCGATCTTCATCCATGTCTAGATTTCAAGCAACGAAAACCAACTATTTTCCGGGAAAAGAAAATTTCAGAGAATTTTCCTCGTAGCCAAACAAACAGAAATCCACATACCTTTTCATCTGCTATAAACAAGCCCCTTCCATCTCCATTGCAATTCAGCAAGCTCGTCGGCCTCGGATTTGGATCGGATTTCACAATGGATTCCCGACCCATTTCCGCCGCCGTACTATTCAATTTCCTCCTTTTCTCCGCCGCATCGGCGTTCAATATCACTAAGCTTCTCAGCCAGTTCCCCGATTTCTCCAATTTCAACGACCTTCTTACACAGACAAAACTCGCCGATGAAATCAACCGCCGCGAAACCATCACCGTCCTCGCCGTCGACAACGGCGCGATCTATAGCCTCTCCGGCAAGCCATTGGACGTCGTGAAGCGGATCTTGAGCGTTCATGTGATTCTAGACTATTACGATGTGCAGAAACTTGGAAAATTGTCGACCGAAAACACTACCGTTCTCCCCACGCTATTTCAGGCCAGCGGCGCCGCCGTGAATCAGCAAGGTTTCATCAAGGTTACGCTGATTAACGAAGGCGAGGTTGCGTTTGGATCCGCCGTGAAAGGAGCGACGGTCGATTCGAAAATGGTGAAATCTGTTGCTGCTCAGCCGTACAACATCTCTGTTCTTCAAATCACATCTACGATTCAGGTTCCTGGAATCGAGTCCAAGCCGACGAACTCGACTCCTCCGCCGCCGAAGTCGTCTTCTCCGGCCGGATCTCCTAAGAAGGCACCGGCTCCTTCCGCCGAGACTCCGTCGAAGGCTGATGCTCCAAAGGCCGCTGCGGATTCGCCGGTGAGCTCTCCTCCAAAGGCCGCTGCCGATTCACCGACGGCGGCCGATGAGGACGGTGCCGATGCGGCGGCACCAGAATCTAGCGGAGGCTCACGCGGTAGCTACGTCGGAGCTGCGGCATTTATGGCGGTGATCTCGACGGTTGTGGCTCTGTGAACCGTTAGGTCTTGGTTTGAAAGTTGAAATGAAAGCTATGAAATATTATATATAATATACAAATCCTTACTTTTCACATTGAAATTTCATGAGATTGCTCAATTCAACCTACTCACTTGCAAACTTCTTAACAATTACTTCTTTTTAGTGTTGAATTTGATGGATAAAGATTTTGAAAATGATGGATAAGAGGGGGTTTTCAATTACTTTAAAGGATTTAAAGAAGATAACATTTTATTAGAATTTAAGAGTGGCAAGTAGTTGTGACCGATTGATGAGTTATGAGTATTTGGAGCACAAAAATAGAGTTATAAGTGATTATAGAAAAAATTTGCATTTGGATGGTGAAGTTATATGATATCCAAGAGTTTTTGGTGAATTTATAAGATTTTAATATGAGGTTTTTAAAGTTACTCCATCCAAATATAAAATTCAATCAAAACTTTGTTTGAGACTAAACTCCAAATAAATAGGATAGTTCAACCATTTTAATGTATGCTTAATAATCAAAAGATCATTAATCATTTATATAATTAAAAAGCTTTGAAAAAAAATCCTCTTTTGTTTTTATAGTATAATAGAAGACCCTAGGTTACGATCATTTGAGTTTTTCTCTTTTTATTTTTTCTCTTATAATTTGAGAAAAATTAACGTTTAAGTCCCAAGGTTTGGTGGAATCTATTTATTTATAAAAAGGTTTGAGATCTATTTTTATTTTTTGATCTTTATATTTTAAAATGAAATATTTTCATCTCTCACATTTCAATAGCTCTAAGTTTAGTTCTTATGTGTTTTTTCAAATATTAAAAGTGGACAATATTGAAATGTGAGAGCTAAAAATGTTCAAATTTGATAAATAGAGAAGATGAAGATATGTTTCCCTATAATTTATGTAGGGTGTTAATTAAAAAAAAAAAAAAAAAGTTGTATTGGATGATTTATTTTCACAAAATAGTTATAAATGTAGACAAGTTATAAAGTATTTGCATCCATAATTATTAATATATTTTAATATTGTCTTATAAACACACATTAATATCATTTTTTTTTAAATCATTAATATAAATATTATATATTATAAATATTCATTAATATCATTATTATAAAAAATTATTTGCCAATATTTCTTAAATCAATGATTACATTCATGAAAGTAACTGTATTTGTAATGATTTGACCAGTTGGTAAATTTTCCAAAATAATAATAATGACTTTATAATTGAAGTATGTGACAAAATAATAATAATTTTATAAATGGGCTGCTGGCGGCCCACAACGCAAACTTTTCAGCTTGCCCAAGCCCATCATCTCACTCAGTTACTCCTATATAAACTAATCGACCTATGCCATTTTACCATACATTAAAATTATGTTAACTCGATAAATAATCTAATTCAGCACAAATAACGAAATATATCATCAAAATCACTAATTTTTTTAGATCCCAAAAATCACTGATATAATGATTCTTTAACCGCTAAACAACTTTACTAAAACTTACAAAAATCATTTAAAACAATTGCAAACCAAAAAATATCTATTTTATAATGTAATTAGACCGACATGAGCCAATAAAAATAGTAACTCAACATCAATCTATTTTAATAATAGCTAAAAATAGCAATAATTCAGTGACATTAATGTATATCCATTTACTATAAGGTCATAGGTTCGAATCCCCCACTCTCAATTGTTGTAATTTTAATTTTTAAATCTCTCTCCCAAATTATAACTGGGCTAAAAAAATATATAAGAATATTTCTATATTTTAATATTTTAATGAAAACTTAGACTCAATATAAATTGCAACACTTCAAAGTTGAAGGTAAAAGTTGCAATGCCAAAGTAAGTTTAATTTAATAGTAATTAATATATGTTTTTTCACAAGTTGTAAGTTTGAATTTTATAAACTTAAGATATAATGGTTAAAATATAAAAAAAAAAAATTGGAATACCTTGTACAATTTTGAAGTGAAATTTTAGGAAATTGGAAATTTTATAAAAATTGTGTGGAAAAAAAAGAGTCAATGTTACAATTCATGGTTTTCCAGAAAAAGAAGAAGAATGGATTGAAGTTTAGTCAAATACATGCCTTGAATCATATTTGTTTCCGTATTGCCTAGATTTTATTTTTACCAATTTTATACCTAATTATATGTATTTTTATTACACCAAATGTAGAGTTTAATTTAACTAGTATCTTAGAGAACTACCGAAAGGATTAAGTGACTTAGTGATTTCATTGTTTGATGATAATTTAGTTTAATACCACGATCACAAATTCGATCTTAAAAATCGTTATTTGACTCTTATATTATTTGAGACTAATAATGTTCTCCATGTAGAGTTAGTGGTTCTACTCCTCCCATTTATACTAAAAAAAAGAAGCGATGGATGTCAAAAACTCGAGCTATGTACACTTTGTCTACCTTTATAAGTTAAAAGTTTAGATAGATATGATATTTATACCATTCATTTATCAATATCCTACTTTAAAATACTTGATTTTTTTTTTTTAATTTAACGATAATTAAGAGGTTGGATACAACAATAATTAATTTTGTAAGTCATATTTTTATTTAACTAACCATTAACCAATATCCATATACATGAAAGATTATAATAACAAGACATAGAAAGATTTGAACCCATGATTTTATAGTTATTGAGTATACATTGATACTGCTCAACTACTTCTCTTGTTGGCACATAAAAAATATATTTAGGAGTATTTTTTAAGTTGTTAAAATCATGTTTTTTCTTGCTCAAAACTACTTTAAAATATGTCTTCAATCGTTGAAAATCAATTAATTACTATTTGATTTTGATTTTCTAATCATTAAAAAGATCCACTAAAAAAATAATAAAAATAATCATTAAAAAGATGATTTTAAAAAACTAAATTCATGTATTAGAGAAATCTTCAACACATTTTCAAAGAAAAAAAAGGGCAATTCAATACCTACAAACGTGGTACTAACAATTTAAAATTCACATATAAATATGTCCAAATATAAAAATGTGCTCACATCACTTTCAAAAAAAAAAAAAAAAGTTGGAAATCCATAGTGGATAATGTCAAATAGATATAGTAATAATATAAAAAAAAAACCATGGATAATGCTCACAAAACCTTCATTACAAAAATTTAAAAAGAATTAACAATAATGCAAATGGAATTTGGTACCACACAGGAAAAATAACCATGTGGAATTAAATTACTTTACATATGGATGGATAAATTGGGATTTGAATTACTTTTCATATATATATATATATTATATTATATTGATGGATAAATTTGGATTGGTCAAATTCATAGGGATTCAATGGCATACATAAAGAGGAACAAAGTAGAAACAAAAAGTCCTATATATACCCTTGTGGGTTTGGAATTTTGGATGTCTAAACTACACACTCAAAACATACCCATTTTTCTCATTTCTAAATACACCCCATCACTATAAAGGGGTAATATATTCTCCTAAAGTTAATCTTCTTATATTATAATATATAATTAAATTATTGATATCTATCCAAAACTTTCAGGTCAATTGACTTTTGGATAAAATATGAAAAATCTATAAATAAATATAAATTGGGAAAATATACTGCTCGAAAGAAAGCCAATCAATCGCAATAGTTTCAGAAACTGAAAATAAGATTTATTCAATTGAAAAGTACGAACAATAATATAAAAAACAGGTAAATAGAGAAATTCTTAAAAGGAGTAACACTAAACCCTAAAATATATAGTGAGGATAAATGGAGGAGCGGTATCGGCTTGTTAAGAACTAGTACCGTTTATTCCCATGGCTGAATGAACTCATATGTGTTTCGAGAACCATCAAACAAGTAAAAACCTTCATTGTGAGCAATCCAGATGCAGTTTTAGAAGGCCGAGTCGGTGGTGCATCGACGAGAAAGCCACACACCAGCTTCATAAGCCCAAAAAACTTGAAACGAAGCATGTTTTGCTTTGTTGTGAAAGTTGCACCAAAACTTTGTTGTTTTAAAAATATTCACGTAAAATTCCCAATAATAACTATTTCCGATGTTGAGGATATGTTCACCTAAATCAGCGATAGATTCATAAGTTAGTGTTGGACATCAAATTCTCAAATCAAAGTTAAAATGATCGTTTACCTAAATCATCGTCTTTGGACTTGCAATGTGCTATGAGCGTATCATTTGTTTGATGGTTAACAATTGTAACCCTAACAGGCAGCTGGCTTGATGCAATGTTAATAGATAATGAATGAAAAAGCAAACAACAAAACCACAAACCATGTATAATATGCAGCCTTCATTTTTTTAATTGGGAAAGAAATTTGGGGAAAAAGTATGGAGAATTTTCTAATTCACATATTTGATTTAGAAATCTTGCTTCATATTTATAACCCATGCATGGCCCTGTGAACGGAGTTTTTTTTTTTTTTTTTTTTTTCTTTCTATAATAATAATAATAAGAGTAGTAGAGCAATCAAGAATTCCTCCCATAACTAACGATTGCATTTGGATATTTTATAGGTTTTGCTCTTTTCATAATTTTATTTCCTTTTTTCGTTCAATTTTTCTTAAAAATTGTTAATTCGTTTGAAAACTTTCTTTACTATTTCGCTCTCCCTTAACTTTTATTTCTTATTTGTTTACGTAACGTAACTTCTATGGAATTTTTTAATTATGTATAGGATTTTATAAAATACACATTCCAAGTTTTCTATGATATCAAATAATCTTGGAAACTTTGCATAATTAGCCATTTTAGTATAAAATATTACAATAATGCAACGATATTGAAACAAATATTAAATTACAAAACCAAAATTTTGTAGTTACATAAAATCATCATTATTAGCCCTATTTTAAAAAAGGAAAGATTTTATTTAATTACGTGATTTTCTCTCATCTTTCTTCATAACTTTCTTATGATTATATTTAATGAGAAAATATGCAATATAACAACACTAATGTTACTGACCCTATAATATTTAGATGTGAAAAAATTAAAATTGATTTTTAAGTAGATGATCACCTTAGATTGAACTCATTAGTACTTTTAGTACACCAAAACTTTATGTGACCACTAAACCACTTCATGATGGTCGTTAGATTAATTTTTTTTGTGAATTCAAGCATAATTTAGTAAACACTCTATTTTATGACTATCTTAAAGGTAATTGACCTAAATTATCTTCCCCATTGAAGAACTTAAAAAAAAAAAAAAAAAAAAAAAGTTTAAAATTTATGCCACAAGACACAAATCTTACCGAAAATTATTATGTCGGGCATATCCTTAAATACGATTTTTTATCCTTAATTAACATTTAAGTTTGACGTGGACTATACAATCTCATTGAGTTTATACACTATCTATATCCTGAAATGCTTTTTTTTTTTTCTTTTTTTTTTTTTTTGAGAATTATCCTAAAATGCTCTTACACCCATCTTATAGTTTAACTTAATTTTAATTGTGACAGTATAAATTAAATCTCAATTATCGTTAATAAAACTTTTGCTAAATTTCCAGGTTAAAATATTTGAAGAAAAAATGCAATACCGGCATGGAATTGGCCTTTCGACGTCTTCGCAAATATTTTTATTATGTTACTTTTTTTAGATAATTATTATTTTACTTTGCTCCAATCATTAACAAATACCTCAAAATTTTTCAATACTTTTCATGCATGAAAATTTCGATTTTGATTTGAACTTAATTTTAAAACCAAATTTGGTGTTTGGCAGAAGTATTAGGGTTACTTTGACCAGAGCATTAACTTACTTGGAGTTAATTTAATCATGTTTGGTGTATAAATTTATCAATTTTTTGTGGATGTCAAATCTACAAAATGTAGGGGAATTTTAAGAGTAAAACTCTCTTAGACATTAATGTGTACGAGAGTCCTTCATTTTGGAGTTGTGGCCTCCACAGAAAAATATTTTATAAGGGAATTATTTTATAAAGTATATAATTTTTGTGGCACCGACTGGTACTACATCTCCTAAATGTAGGGCTCTCCTACACGTTCATATAGAAGGGGAGTTTTACTCTTCTTCTCTCTTTATTCTTCTCCCTCTCCTTAGGACGTTATTAGAACCATTCTTCTTGTTAGAAGTTATCGTCTTCTTTGACATTATTTCAAAGTCTACAACTTAGAAATCAGGAAATTTGTGCAAAAATGTCAAACTCCCCACCATTTTAGGAGTAGAAACCTCCAAAATCTTGCAAAATAATTTTCCCACAACAAAATGCTTAATATTTTTCAGTATTATGATATTTCCAAACAAAGGTTGTTATATTTTAATAACATAATTTTAAATTAAATCTCACAAAATCTAATTTTAACAATCTTAAGAATCATCTTAATCACTTATCATATCACTTGACTAATCATAGCTTTCAATGTGACATTTTCACCGAATCATCATTGAAATTTTCATATAGTCAAGATTTTCGTTTTTGTATTTGCATAAAAGAACGGGACGAAACCTCTCTTCCTCTCCTCGACAAATATATTTTACAAACATGTGCATACATATAGAAACAATAATAATGAGGTTGAAGTAAAAACAATGAGGTTGAAGTACAAACAAAGTGTGTTTCGGCATAAACAATTACTAACATGTGTGTACGGTATTATTATAAGTATGCAACAACACATATTTATATATTGAGATTACATTACGCACCCACAAGTATATACATAAAATAAAAATATTATATTGACTAATATCAAACAATTCATATGCTACGCATTAAGAAATCATGAAATACATACACTTACATACACATACCATAAATAAGGTAAATATATTTTCGTACATATACACAAAGATGTATAAATGCACAATACACAGTTACGTTTGTACAAACAAGTACATCTATACATAATACTGATAAAACATTATATAAAATTGCTTTATTATTATAGTTAATAATAATATTAAAAAAAAATCTCAGAAAATCAGTGATTTCAATTAGAAAAAACATAATAATTGTTGCATATTAAATTACATTTGATTTAAAATTAATAAATAATATTAAAAAATCTATAAATAAGTAGTTTTGTTCAGAAGGGATATGTTTAAATTTAATATCCCATTCATAGTTTTATCAACCTACAACTCATCCTTTCACAATACTCGCGCTTTACAGATCTATAAATAAGTAGTTTTCTTCCAAATGAATCAGTGCCGTAATGGTTTCATTGTTTGGTTGTAAACCAGTTCAACACCAACGTCATAGGTTCGATCCTGAGAATCGGTATTTGTCCCTCTCTTCCAATATGTACTAAAAAAAATAACTTTTGGATAGTAATGGATCAACCCCTTAATATTTAGGGCTTAAATTAATCACTCATTGATTAAGTTAATTAAAACTTTGTATGATAATCATTTTAATTTTTAAAATTAAGTTTCTTTTTTTTTAAATTTTTAAAAATTAAGTTTCTAAACACTTCTTTCTTCTATAATATTTTTTCTTCTTTTTGGATTTGATGGAGAGTGATTGAAATCCATATTCTTTTTATCATAAAAATACATTTAATTATGTTAAGCTACTATATAGCTACGGCTGTTGCTTTATTTTGTAATCTACCTTTTACTAATCTCCTAAAAAATCAAGTTAGGTACCTTTGAAAAGTAAAAAAAAGGGTTTTGAAAACTTGTTTTCTAAATATTGACCCAAAATTCACATGTTTCTTTTTAAAAAAAACTATTACAGGGAAAATATGAGAAATTAAGGAAGTAATTTTCAAAAAGAAAAAGACAAATGGTTCTAGAGGAGCATGGATGTCATCGAATATGGTGATTAAGGGTCTGTTTAAAATAAACTTATAGGTTTAAGAACTTTCGAAAAAAAATGTTAACTTAAACAAAAAAAAAGTACTTTGAAGTGTAGAAAAAAAAAGCTAAAGATAAAAAGGGAAAAAAAAGAATAAGTTCGCATATTTGCGTTTTCATTCAAAATGCAGACAGTTCACACTATTAAAAAGACCTTTAAAGTAGAATTTTGAAAGGGAATAGGGCTTTTTTTTCTTCTTTGTAATTTGACTAAAAAATAATTTAAATGAAAATACGAAGAACTAGATTAAAAACTGTTGAAAGATGAAAATTCAAATTCTCTAAATTCTTCATTTAATAATGAACCCAACAATGGGTATAAATAGAGTAC
>JBBMKA010004735.1:0-43003 GCA_037833695.1 Sechiopsis laciniata | reverse complement strand
TTGTCTTGTATGTTTTCATTTTATCTGTTTTACTCCCATGCATGCTGAGTAAGGACCAGTTTAGGACCACTTTTCGGGTCGGGTCCTTACACCTTAGCACCACGGCAAGTGGTGAGGATTGATAGTACCCAATCCTCGGGGTATTTTAAAGGATTGACTCCTTTAATGGAGGAGAGGGACTTGGAGGAGATTGACCATAGAATAGAGAAAGAAGAAAGAAGGATCGCGAATCCAAGCACCTCTAAACTTGTTGAGGTTGCAGCAGTTCGTGCAAAAGAAGAAGTGAGAACGCATCGGGAAGGAAAAATACCAATGTTAGATGATTAATGATGTATTGGAAGAAGAGGAAATCTTGCACCGGAGGACCTGTTCTGATGCAAAATCAGAGAGGAAGCAGATGAAGCTGAGGCGAGCATCGCCAAGCAGTAGAGATTTTGACTGACACCATTTGGACGTGATCTTAATGAAGTGGATAGTAGTATCCAACGCCTCATGACAGAGTTCGTATCCAAACATGCAAACATGATAGATGAGGCGGGGCCATCTACACACCCTCAGGTGTCCACTCGTCCAGCAAAGATGAAGAAGGAGATGCGAGAAAAATTTGGACACAGCCTTTGGCTTCTAGACAACAATATGAAGAAGCTTGTGGACTATGCAAAGAAACGAGATAGGATAATCTTTGACATACTGGCTCGTTTGGAACCGCAACTCCGCAGACTTACTTTCTCGAATCGCCAAGACATTGTTTCTTCCATCGACTTTGATAGCTCTGATTCTGAAGATGAAGAGTGAAAAAGGAAGTCCCTGTCCCCGCTGATCTTATCTTTCAATCTTTTTTATCTGCTCACTCACTTATTAATATAATCATTCTTTAAGTTTATTCACTGCTTAAGTTTATGTTTTGACCAATGCTGAGTTAGAATCTTGCTTTTTAATTCCGCACTTTCAAAACATTGCCTTAGATAAGCTGATATTTAATCTGCCCCGAGACGTCATTCGCTTGTTTAATAACGAAATCATCTTGGGACGGATACTCGTGAACTTAGGACAAAGAACAATTCTGTGGGAGGAGACTGATTAGCTTAAAGTAATGACATTTAGAACCTGAGATTCATTTAAGTTTGGGGGAAATAAAACTCACCTTCATTGAGGACAATGAAAACTTTAAGTTTAGGGGTGAGGAATGCCCGTGCTATGTGGGGCTTTGCGAATATAATATGCGAATGCGTATTGTTTTTCAAAAAAAAAAAAAAAAAACCCTTAAGCCATTCTGGGTAAAAATGAAATGACAAGAAGAGTGTAACACCCCTATTATTAATTAAGTTCTAAAATGAGGTTAATTAAATCTAACAATTTAAATTATTTTAGAATCTCTAAAAATCGTATTAGTTTCCCAAGCTAAAAAATAATTAATTGTTTGGTTGTTTTAGTTTTGAATAAATATTAATCTTTTATATATGAGGTTAATTGAAGAATTTAAATGGTAAGGGTATTTTTCTATTTTGGTTTAATATTATAATTGTTTTAGGGGCTTAGGGTTTTTCTAAACCAAAAAAAAGAAGTTTTTTTTTGTTTTTTTTTATTTTTTTTATTTTTTTTATTTTTTTATTTTTTTTATATATATAAATAGCATTTATTTTAGACCCCTTCCCTCTTCATTTAATCTCAGCAGCCACCAATCCCCAAAACCTTTTTTTTTTTAATTCAAAACAAACAGCCCCATTTTCCTTTTTTTCTCATTTAATCCCTGCCATCAGATCCTCTTAGCCTCCCAGAGTTCCCCACGTGGCACACCTCAGTTGGTCCTCATGCACGAAGCTAGCCCAGTGCCGTCTCCCTCTCGAGTTTTGAGTTCCGTCTCTGATAGTTGCAGGAGTTTTTCAGCATCTCCTCCTTTATTTTTTCGGCCGAGTGCACCTTCGTCCAGCAGCCCGTCGCCATCGCGTGAGCGAGCTTCACGCAATTTCCGGTGAGCTCCGCCATTCTTCACAGCGGACAGGTGCAGCTGCTTCTCCTCCGGCATGTGTTGCTGGAACGAATTTTTTTTCGTTCTCCTCGACTTCTTTGTTATTCTCTTCTTGTGTAAGTCAGTTTTTCCTTAGAGACTTGTTTTCGAGCTTCGTTCTGGCCGTTAATGGAGTTTTTCGGCAAAAAGCTCAAAACCCACCTTAGATCTACTTTCTTTCTTCGTATTTTTTGGAAGCTAGAGGAGTCCGTTCATAAATCTGAGACCTGTTCCATGACCAGGGGAGTGAGACGAAGAAAAAGAGGTAAAGTTTGTTGGTTTTGGTGGCGACGCGTTGCCAGCTTAATTTTTTGACCCCGTACGCGTGGTGAGTCCTATTTTGGCTAGTTTGGTTTCGTTTGCTCGTTTCGTTGACTTTTATTGGCATTTCTATGTTTAGGAGCTCTCGAGTTTCATCGTTTCGAATCGTCATTTAGCTCGTGGGTTCTCGTGGTGTTTTGATCAAGTCATCTGGAAGGTAAGGAGTTTCATTATGATCCGAGTTTGTGGCTTAAAGTATGTGAATAGTGGCACGTTAGGTTTTACGAGCATTGAATGTTGGATGACGCGTTACATGTATGTGTTGGTGTTGTGATCCACTGTTTGAACTGATTATTACTCGTGGTAGCATGACATCGTGTGTAGCTCGTAACTGTTAAGTCCCTGTTTCTTGTGTTCTTGTGATCGTATCATCATTTCTCGATTTGTATCTTTTGCTTGTATACGTGATGAATTGCTTATCTATTTACCCTTCCGTTGGGACTGGATTGCCTTGAGCTTATGCGTGTTCTATGTTGTCGGTTCCATCCATGTTTGACTGTATACGTACTTCCATGATTATATGCTCAGTTTCTCTAATTTGTTACCTAAGGGTTTGTTCGTATATGTTATGTTCGACGTTAGCATAACTAGGCCGATTATCGTGTTAACCACCTAGAGGAGCAGCTAGCACACCAATTTAGGACTCGTGTTTACATGATCAATATCGTATTGTTGTTGTGACTCGCTAGTGCCCCTTAAGAACCGAGCGAGGATATGGATCCTCTATCCTTCGAGACACGTGGTTAGGCTGCACTAACCTATGGGTTGACTCTTACATCCGACCAAGGAGTGTGTCACCTTGTGTGCAGAACAACGAGTTCCTTAGTTGTTGAGCACACACTGCAGGTTGCACCAACCCTCGAGTGGACCGGTTGCGCTTGCCTAGGCTAGGCTAGATCTCGTGTGACTAGTACTAGCTATATCTCTTTGTTTGTACTCGTGGAACCTCATATGATGTGTGCATGGTCCCACCAGTTTACCTGCCCAGTACGTTGGAAGGGGAGCCGGTCATGCCTTGCTTGACTCCGAGACTACTGGAAGAAGCCACTGAGATAGATGAAGGCGCGGAGGAATGCCTGTCGGTGAGCCTGTATGCATTTTTGTGGGGATATTGTCTATAGGCAGGTTGGTCCTCCCGTATGCTAGGGGTTAGCAGGTTTAGAGACCCTGCAGTTTCCTTTAATCGTGGCTCTCCCTGACAGGGTTAGGTGATTTTATTGGCATTGTGTATGCTCTTTCTGACACAACTCGTGTGTCGTTGTCTTGACCCGAGGTTTAGGGATCCTGTATGGTTCCCTCACTCGTGGTCCTCCCCGACAGGGTCGGGTGACTTTTCTGGCATAAGGGTATGCCCTACGGTTATGCTATCACAGTTACGCAGCGGGAGCGTGGTGGGTCCCTAATGTAGGTCAGGCTACCCCCGGGGCATTCGGATATGTCTCTGTTGATACGCTATTAGAGTTGCGCAACAGAAGCGTGGCAGGTCCCTAATGTAGGTCAAGCTACCCCTAGGGCATTCGGGTATGTCTTTATTGATATGCTATTAGAGTTGTGCAGTGGAAGCGTGGTAGGTCCCTGGCTGTACCCCGAGGCATTCGTGTATGTCTCCACGAGCACAGCGTGGCGGGTCCCTGATAGGTCAGGCTACCTCGAGGCATTCGTGTATGTCTTCACTGATGTAGTTGGTGGATCCCTGACAAGGTCAGACTACCCCACGATAATTGTGTTTGTCTCTTCGAACACAGTATGGGACGTGTCCCGACCCGAGGTTTAGTAAACTTGTGTGTTTTCCTCATTCGTGGTCCTCCTCTGACAGTAGTCAAATGATTGCTCGGCATTTAGTCATATCTTATTCATGGCTTGAGCACCGTCGTTTGACATTATTTGCTCATGACCGGCCTGGTGGCCGGACATGCATGTGCAAGGCACTTAGCTTCAGTTGTCGTATCTTCTATCTTGTTCCTGTTTGCATGCTTAACCCCATGGTGGGGCTCCTTACTGGGTATATTTCGATACTCACCCCTTACATTTTCAGATACTGATCCATTCAGAGGTGACTAGGCTGGGAGTTGCATCGATCATGGACACGGTTTCATTATTCCTGTTTCTGCATTATTTTACTTATTGTTGAACTTATGTTTACAACTTTGCTAAAACTATCTTGTTTTGAACTATCGGGATCCCGAACCTTATTTTTCTATGTTTTCGAACTATCGGTACTGTTTTCATGCTTATGAGGTTTTGTTGGAAGAATGCATGGTGTTAGTAAATTGATTTTCGAGGATTTTAATATGCATGCACCCGTAACACTCCATTAGAGTATTTTAGGAAGTCGGGTCCTTACAAAGAGCGAATAGCCGTGGGATATCCAAGTATTCTGCTAGCAATACTACAAGTCCAATTAGTGGCCAAGTGGAAAATTTTACTTAAAGGAACCCAAATAAATAAGCCTCGGACAGAATGTCTTGAACAGATTTAGATGATAGGGCTTGAATGAATTGCAATAGAGCAGAAGTCTCCAAACTAGGAGTTGAACTTTGGTCTAAGGGAATGAAGATAAGAACTAAGATGAGATTGTTAGGACCCTAGTGAATGATGAATTGGAATGATTAAGCGTTTGGTGTATTAAGGCAATTATATTTAAAGAATAATTTTTTTTAGCAAGAGAAAGAACGCGACATTGTGATTTGCATTACTTTTAGCAGTTATTACACCTATAATAGCATCGCTCGGGGCGAGCAATGATTCAAGTTTGGGGTTTGATGACTCTGAAATAGAGTTAGATTTTAGCCTAATTTTGGATCTTTGTTCGCGTTTATTAATTGAAAATTATTGTGAGTAAGGTGAAAATAGGAATAAAAAGGTGTAATTCGCTCATGCTTACGCATTAGGGGAATAAAATGCAAGATATGGATGATTAAGCTAAAAACAACCAAAATAGCACGTTTAGCACGGATTTCGCAAAGCTTATGCTAAATTCTGTTTTCACAGGGTTAGCGCTAGCAGAGCAATGCGATGCTGAGAATCAATAATTTACTTATCACTTGTTGTAAACCGCATATACTTGCATGAAGTACGAGCTAATTACACTTAAGGCATTCAGCTATCAGCTATCGCAGAATCACCTGCTAGAGCGGGATCCTTTCCTTGGTGTAAGCCTACCTTGGGACGATCCTTAGCTTCTGGCGTAGGTGTGAATAGGCTGCCACAGTTAGGTGCCGAGGGCCTCTCACCAGCTGTGGATAAGTGGACACCATTCTGTATAGTTAGGAATGTGGACCTCGACATGTGTAGTTTGTGTAGGCCTACAGTTATCCCGATTTAGAGCACCATGCGGTGTGCGCGCACACCCATTAAATGCCGAGTTGATGGCTCTCTAGGGCTAATGTCGTTAGTACACCTTTCCGTTCAATCTAGAGTCAGACACTAGGTACTCTCTCCAGTGTCCAGGATCAGCATAGCGAGCTGATCACCAGCCGAGAGTTAGAGACTCTCGAGGTTTAGGAGTTATGTTGATAACTCATTCTGAGATCTGTTGGTTGACTGTATTGCATGTATGCTTGGATGCTAGATGATGTGTTTTATGCGTACTATACCTCGGTTGGGAATTCTTACTGAGTGCCTTCATACTCACCCTTATTCTGTGGTTTTCCACCAGGTAACTTGGGACAGCACCGGGATGGCTAGAGGAGAAGTTGACTGATTATGGGAGTCCGTCGTGTTGTTTTATATTCTTTATTTGGTGTCGTTTTGATTCAGCATGTTGGTTAGGGATCTAGTCCATTAGTTTTCATTATTTGAACTGCTTTAATAATTCTCTAGCCAGAGTCTCGATTAATGTATTTTATTTTTTATTGAACGGTTTATGTATTAAAATAAAGAGATTTTGTTTTAACTGTTTTTGTTATAACGGTATTTGAATCATGCATGCTGAGTAAGAACTGAGTTTATGACTGTTTTATAAGTCGGGTTCTTACAGTGATATTGAGTAACCATCTGGATACTTGAGAATTGGAGAAGAGAAGAAAGTGCTAAAATTGAAGAAAGCGCTTTACGAGTTGGAGCAAGCACCGCAAGCATAGAATACTCACATTGATACTTATTTAAAGGAAAATGGGTACAATAAATGTCCCAATGAGCATGCGCTTTACACAAAGAAGAGTGGAGGTAATGCGATATTTGTTACTCTTTATGTTGATGGCCTGATTTTTATAGGTAATAGTGATGCGATGATCGAAGAATTTAAGAGCACAATAACGTGAGAATTTGAGATGGCAGATTTGGGCTTGTTGAAGTTTTTCCTCAGTTTGGAGGTTAAACAAAAAGAGACGGGTATTTTTGTATCGCATGAGCAATATGCGAAAGAAATATTGAAGAAGTACAAGATGGCGAATTGCAACCCAATTTCAATACCAATGGAACCAGGAACAAAACTTTCGAAGTTTGATGAAGGAGAATGTATGGATGCAAGAAAGTATCGAAGTTTGGTGGGAAGGCTTTGCTATCTCACATGCACAAGGCCGGATCTTGCATTAAGTATTGTCATTGTAAGTCAATTTATGGAGGAGCCAGTTTATTCGCATTGGAAAGCGTTGAAGCGAATTTTGCGATACATCTAAGGAACAATGTCACTTGGGATGTTTTATTCGAAAGCGGAAGAATACAAGTTGATTGGTTACTCAGACAGTGATTGGTGCGGAGACATAGACGATCGAAAAAGCACTGCGGGATATGCATTCTTTATGGACAACACAACATTTATTTGGCTGTCAAAGAAACAACAGATCGTGACGCTTTCAACATGCGAAGCTGAATATGTTGCAACTTCTTGGTGTGTATGTCATGCGATATGACATAAATTTTTTGAGTAAGATGGAACTAAAACAACTTGGTGCAATTGGGATTCAAGTTGACAACAGGTCAGCAATTGAGTTAGCAAAAAATCTAGTGAACATGAGAGAAACATAGAGGATCGAAAAAGCACTGCGGGATATGCATTCTTTATAGGCAACACAAAATTTACTTGGCTGTCAAAAAAACAACTAATCTTGACACTTTCGACATACGAAGCTAATAATAGGCTTTTATGCCAAGTCAGGAGAATATGTTGCTGCTTCTTAGTGCTATGAAGCTAATAATAGGCTTGTATGCCAAGTCAGGAGAATATGTCGCTACTTCTTAGTGCGTATGTCATGCGATATAGCTGAGAAAATTATTGAGCAAGATAGAGTTGAAACAACTTGAGGCAACTATGATTCAAGTTGACCATTGGTCAGCAATTGAGTTAGCAAAGAATCCAATCAACATAAAGAAACAAACACATTGATATTCACTTTCATTTTATCTAAAATCATATGAAGAAAGAAAACGTGAAACTGAAGTATGACAAGTAAGTTCAAATTGCAGATATCTTCACAAAGCCGTTATCGAAAGTATTGTTTGACGAATTCAAGAGGGCAAATGACAAACATTTAAATTTATGGAAAAGTTTTTTTAAATAGAATTTAATTAAAATGTTGTAATGAATTGTCAATTCATTAATTTGAATCGTCGATTTAAAAGCTAATTCATTAGTGGATGAAAATATTTTCAGTAAAATTGTAATAGAAATTTATAAATTCATTAGTGGATGAAAATATTTTTAGTAAAATTGTAATAGAAATTTATGTGCCTTGTGATAATGGTTCGTATTTAGTTTCTAAAACACCAACACCAACACCTCATTTATAATTAACAAGGCAAAACAATTCCTCAAGACACATGTAGACATACGCACACTAGAAGATGGCCAATTGTGTTCTACGCTATTTGTGAAGTTCAAAACATTTTTACTAATATAATAACAGCGTTGGTGCATATAGTAAAAACACAGCTACCGTACAGGAACTTCCAAAAACTTCAACAACAAAAAAAAAAAATACAAACACTACATAATTGACATTAGACCACGTCCCTTAGCTTTATTATAATTATTATTTAATCCCTCTTTTTCCTACACCTCCCTCACGCCTCACTTGTGTCCTCCCGGAAGCTTCTCTTTAATCTTCTCCATCATTCCCTTGTTCACATGATGTACGCCCTGCTCCGCTGCTGTGTACCCACCCGAACCTGTCGTCGTGTGAGTCTTATCATGCTGAAACATTCCACCCTTGTGTTGCTGTTGCTGCCCCCCATATCCAGCACCGGTGCGACCAGTTGTGTCATCAACCCCATACTCGCTGGTGGGGCGAGACGGGTCAGCATACCGACCTGTCTCGGAGACGATGTTGCCAAATTCGTCCGTCTGGCGACTGTATGGACCAGTCTCCGAGACAACGTTGCCACATTCGTCGGTCTGGCGAATTGGGTTGCCGTACTGATCGGTTCCGGATTGTGCGCTGTACTGATTCTGGTAATGTGCCATTTGTTTGTGTTGTTGAAGTGAAACGGAACTGTTGGGTTTGGGAATGTTGGATGAAATGTTATATACAAAGAGGGGATTTAGAGGATAAGATTTTGTGTAAGTTTCTGCATGTAATTGTAGGGAGACACGTTGAAGGGGAAGCTGGACAAGGCTTTGGTTTTGACACGTGGGGCTACAGCAAGGGACATGTGTGAGCTTCTTACCGAACCAATTTACCGGCATATTGGGGGTTAAATTCGAGAAACGGTTTTGGATAAAGTTTAAGATAATATCATCTTCTTCTTTTCATAACATCATTAAAAATGGTTGAAAAAGGATTTTAGAATGCATAAAGTTATGAGTTCAATTTATAGTGACTAACTATCTAAAAATTAATTTTTTACGAATTTTCTTAGTATTTAAATATTGTAGGGTCAAGTGGTATGTCGCATACCTCGATTAATGTCATGAGACATACCACTTGACTCTACAATACTTTTGTCTATGTTAAATCACTATAAAAATCATCAATAATGACTATATTTTATAATCATAAACCTTTCGGTCACTTAAAAATAATTGACTATGAAACCCTTCAACCATTGAAAAATAATCATAGTCTTTATAAAAAGTATCATGGTTAGTCCTTTTATGACACTATGTGGTGTTTAAGGTTAAACAATTAATGATATCTACATTAAGTCATTGTCATTATTAAAATAAATTTAAAATAGTCGATATAAAGTATATATCTATCATCAATAACTAATATTTGTACTCACTTTTTTTTTTTTGAGAAACAATATTTGTACTCACTTTAGTTCAACTTGAACATTGTCATATTTTATATTTTCGAGACATTTTTGGGTTTATTTATAACCTATTTTTTATACTCTAATCTATCATTATATATATAATATTAAAAGATCCTTGATCCAATTAGGTTTCACATTAAAAAAAAAAAAAAAAAACATTTCAATAAAGCAACTTCCATATTTAAGTAAATATATTTGACAAAATTTTTTTAATTTTAAATTGGGCAAGGTGTCTCCAAACCTTATATAAGATGACTACTTTAAAGTTAAATTGAATTATAATCCACCAATAAAGTCAACAGCCATTGACCACTTCCGTATATATTTGTACAATTTGTTTTAACACTTGAAATAATGTTTATAAAGTATTTGTAATCAATATAAAAAAAAATGGTGATTTTGCAGGTGCTTTTTTTTTGGCGCTTCATTGTTTGAGTGGATTAGATGAAGGACCTACCAAGAAAAGAATAATTAGAAATTAGTGTTGAATAAACTTTCATGCTAATTTTAATGTAATTAATTAAAATGTTGTTCAGTGGATTTTTAATTAGAAAATTAGTGGGTAGACATTTAATAAATTAGTGGATCATTGGTTTAAGAATTAGTGGAAAACATTTTTGGTAAATGAAAAGCCAAATATGGAAAAGCCTTAGTGACCAAGTATTGTAATAGGGTATAAATAGAGTGTTCACTCCATTATGAAAAGAGGAAGGTAGAGAAAGATATTGAGAAAGAGATAGAGAAATAAAGAAAAAGGGTTTGTAAAGAATCTGTGAATGCTTTGTCTCTTTAGTCACGAAGCGAAAGTGTAACACCCGGACAATTGCCAACCTAGTTAAATAAAACACCAAACTCTTGATTCTTGCATAGGATGTCAACCAAAACTCAAACAAATGTAAGTAATAGTAACGTCCATTTCAACCTATACATCGGGACTATAAACTCAAAATGAATTTCACATAATTAAGAGCTTTTCCTTAGTTCCTGACCCCAAAACAAATGATGAGCTCAACCTGTTGGACCATTAATGTTCTGCCGATGTTCCACATAGGGGTACCTGCTTCAGCATAAAATAGAAAAACAAAGGCCACAGACATTACGTACAAGAATAAGAAAAGGTAATGTATCCTTTAAACAAGAGCAAATCACACCTAAAATGTTTAGTTCCCTACTTCTGTATGGTCTAAAATTCCATTGATTTTCCCCTTGGAGCTTCATCTTTATACCTCACCCACCTTAGAGTTCACCATAGAATCTGAAACAATACATTGTTAACCAAACATCAAAACAACATAACCTTAAGTAGACCTTTCACATCACCCTTGCAAGCATTCACTTTCCACAGAAAAATACATCCTTGACTACGTTCAATGGCCCATTCAATTTATGAATTTAACACTTAGTAACTACCATCAATAAAGCCTACTAGCAGCTAAGACACACATTCACTTCACAACCAAACAAAGAGTTATCTTAATCATACAAACACCACATAAAGAGTCTGTCTCACTAACTCTAATTCTAACAATATGTCACACACAATAGCAGCTCCGCATATACATGTTCAAAATCACAACCTTTAGTACCTACAAATTCAAAGTTCAAACCTGCCAAAAATCCCTACAACATATAACCAGCAAAACACATCATATTTCAATGTTTAGTTCTCTACTCATCGGCACTAATGATTAACTCTTGCAAGTCGCCAGTGAAAACACATCTGAGAAATCGATCACGCGTACCCTAGCTACCTCGCCTTCGTTCTCTGCTTTTCTCGAATCGACAAATGGGTTTCGGCAGTATTACTCAAAACGACGTCGTTTTCCTCTCCTCCTCCCTTTAAGCCACACATAGCGTACCCTTCATGGATGAGTTGGCACACTTCCTCCCTCATGATCTTGCATTTTTCACATGATTGAATACCTTTTTTTATTTCTTTTTTTTTTTTAACCTGCACACTAATATATGCATGTATATATTTATATACATTTTTTTCTTCAGGTTTTACAGAAAGCTTGCGCGATTGTTTATTGCTTTTATTCGCTTTTCGTTATTTACAATTACTACATAAATGTATGCGTTTAAGCTATACTAACTATATCTCAACATGATATCATAACACCAAATATTTATTGTTCTAGAATACATGGATGTTAGAACGACAATTATAGAGCAAATTATAACGACTTAAACATGTCCAAGATGATATAACCATATATCTATTGCCAAAAAGTTTTTTTAAAAGAAAAAAAAAATTATTGTCCAATATGCTTAGGACAGAATGTTTTGGCCAAACTCAGGATAGTTTAAGAGTTGGACAATTTGTTTCAAAGTCGTAGGCATTATGTTAAGAATGTTCAATTTTTCGGTCTAGAGAGGAAGAAGTTATTATCAATGAAGGAAGTAGTCAGGCAAATTCAAGATTCTAAAAATCAAGTGCTAAAATTTTCTATGTTATTTTGTAACAAAAAATTTTAAACCATGGAATACAAAGCATACGGGACATTGGTAGGATACTTCATTTATTAATTATGTATATTAGAATTTATATAAATTATCCCTCATCGTTTTCATGACTAGTTTCGAGCAATAGTTCAAGTTTGGAAGTTTGATAACTCTAAATTATAAAGTTATTTAAGCTTTATTTTTAGTACAACTTAACAAACTATGCATTGATAGGATGAATTCTAGAGTTAGAATGGCATTAGAAATAAAGGTTTTTATATAAATTCATGCATAAAGAGTCTAAAGAGGTTAAACGATAAAATTTGGAAAAACTAATAATTTTTTGTTTGAAAAATGAGAATATCCGACTCTTTAAGCAAAGACATGTCGAGGACCCAAGTCTCATTGAAATATTGTTTTATGTGCAGGACTTCAAAACGCTACATGCATCGCACGAATTTGGATATGATGTCTAACGCTTTGGAGGCCGCATATCAGATTATCTTTGCGGCAAAATTGCAGAAATATAGGAAGATCTTTTACCTTGCCGCAAAATATAAGGAAAGGCTCCAAAGTCTTCCAAAGATGGGAGCTTGGGCCATGAGAAATACATACACTTATAAATATGTGAAGGAACAAGGGTCAAAAGTGTGCTGGTTTTGCTAGGGTTTCGTAAATGGTGGATTGCAAGGTTGTCGTTGTAGGCGATCAGTTTTGCGGTCATGTCTGGTATCTGCAGAGTCCTAGTGGGCTAAACCAAGGTGTTTGTCAAAGGTCAGTGTAAGAATCCGATCTCTAAAACAGTCTTAGACCCGGTTCTTACTCAACATGTACGGTTTAAACACAGTTATAACAGAAAACTGAAAACCAATTAACTGCTTTATTCAAACAATAACAGTTCAAACAAAATAAGAGTTTAAACATAGTAAAGCCTCTAGCCAGAGATTATTAAAACCAACATAATAAAAATAGATTTAAGAATGTTCCCTAACTAGCATGCTGAATAAAATGAAATAAGAATAAGTAAAGAACAACTAAGCAACAGACTCTCATGATCTATCACGTCTCCTCTAGCCATCTCGATGTTGTCCCAAGCTACCTGGTGGAAAACCATAAATATAAAGGTGAGTACGAAGATACTGAGTAAGAATCCCCAAATAGAGGACAGTACGCAAATCATCAGATCATCTAGCATCATAGAATTACATACAATATCGATCATCCTTAACCAAACTTGAGTTATCAACATAACTCCCAATATCGAGAGTTCGTTAACTCTCGACCTATCAATTCACTCCCCGTAATGATCTGAACACTTGGGGAACGATCCAAGTGTTCGGCTATAGACAATCACAAGGAAATGTATACTGATGACACCAGCCCGAGGGAGCCTTCCTCTCGAGATCGAGTGCGTGTGCGCGCACACCGCATGTTGCAGTAAACCAGGTAAATTCAGACCTACAGAAACTACACTAGTCCAAGTCTACATGCCTAACAAGACTCGAAATGGTGTCCACTGATCCACAGTAGGTGGGAGGCCCTCGGCACCCTACTGTGGTAGCTTGTTCACACCCATCACCTGAAGCTAAGGATTCTCCTATGGCAGGCTTGCATCATGATTAGAACCTTACTCTAGTAGGACTAAAACTAGGCTTTATCGGGGGCGGCATGTTACATCACATCCTCTCAAAGCCTCTAGATGACGACAACTTAACAATATATAATTCTAAGAATTCTACACGCTCAGTTTCCTAACAGATATCAATACGCATCAATAGATAACATTCATCCCTAGCATGATACTAATACAACTAACATGGAACTGATACATGCTAGCATTCAAAGATAGGTCATCATCTCAACAGAGTAACTACCTAAACATGCTTGAAAATAGTAAATCACAACATGCATCAGATACAATCAATGAATGATAAGTGCAGGGTCCACAAAACCCATGCAATAAATCTTTACCTGATAATAATACAAAACAAATAGCAATATGCTCCTTGAGCTGCAGATACCAAGCACGAACAGAATCTCAACCTAAACCACAATTCTAATAAATTAGTAATAGTCCAGCTATTTAATTAAATAGGGAACTCATGGGATGAAGGTTACGCAAAGATCTTGAACGAAGGGCTAGACAATCGATGCGGCTATTTGGGGCTGCTGCTGCTCAAAGCGTGCAGACGCAGGCGATGGCATGAGGGCTATTGCGGTGAGGACAACACGTAGGCCAAGGCATTGTGTGGGCTGCTGCTGCCTAGCTGTATGCAGGCACGAGCCTGGGCGATCGTAGGTGCGAAGTTGTAGATGCACATGCATGGATCTACGGTAGGGGTGCAATGCACGGCAGTTCGGGTGTGTGCAGCGAGGGAAAGTTAGACACCGGCAAACGCGTTGGTGCAGCTTGGTATGGGCGAGGATCGCCGCTAGGTGGGCTGTTGTAGGGACGGATGCACAAGCGCAGGGGCTTACTGTTTGGTGTACGCAGGTGCAAGCTAGGGACGAGGCTGGCTGGTGATCGAAGGAGAAGGAGATAAAAAAGAAGATTGAGAGAAGGGAAGGGAAATTCTCTCTAGCTCTTCGTCTTTCTAATCGATCGAGAGAATAGTGAAAAAAAACGATCGATTAACTTAAACCCTTCCTATGGCACATGACACTCAATCTCAAATTTCAAAACTAACCTTCAAGCCCTAGAAGTCCCATTAATAACTCAAATACTCATTAAATCATTAAACTGGCCCTAAAGGTGATTTTACCAAATTACCCCTTAGGGCTAAAACCGCATTAACGGTCCAATGAACCAACCAAATGAAATGAAAATCATACTTGGAGGAACATGATGAAAACCTGTGTCGTTACACTCAGAGATCGCAAGTGACAGCGGTATCAGTTCTTCAGCAGCTCATTTATTTTATGTCATCTACTACTTTCATAGATTAGGATTTTCTTTCAATACTTGCAATTTTGATTTCTTCGGAGTAGGTTGTAACACAAGTTTTCTGTTAATTCTATGTCTTTCGCATTGCATACATTTTTCCTTAATATAGACTCATTTTAAGCAACGGTAAAAGAACAAGTAGTAAGTTGTATTCATTAAGATAAAAGAAGATGTGTTATTGTTTATGACGGTCGCTTAGATTTAGCAAGGGTCGATTGAAAACCCACCTGTAGCAATTTAGCTCGTTCGGTTATGTATAATATTTTATTGTTGATTTTAGACTTGAGATGTTATTGCTAACACTAAGTATTAAATCTCAGGTATTATGCAAGTATATGCAGTCGAATCACGACAAGTGATAAGTATTTATTTATATCATTCTCCATAGGGAATTTGTAATTAACATGGATAAACTCAAAGTCATTACAGGAAAATTAAACTTAGGTCAAATGGTTTTGGGTTTTCTTGAATAAGTAAATGCACATGACAATGGATCAAAATGAAGATGCAATTGATAATGTGTGATATTAATCATGTGCTATGGTGAACTCAGTTCCATACTTCCCTAATCAAATAAATGCTTCCGTATTTAATGGTTCTAGCAACACAGCTTTCACTGTAACTGCTTGACGCTGGGCTCCAGGCTACGTAGGCGATAACAAGATTATCTCTAACCTCATTTAATGATGCAAAAGACTTTGCATCGGACTAGTAACCTGTTGGATCTTTTTGCCAGTTCCTTCTTCAGAAGTTACTAGAGGTTAGTATGCGTGGGTAGCTAATAGACGCATACTTAATGTACAAAACAACATTATAAAACTAAATCACCCACAATCATAGCATACATTAAACAACCAAATCTACACTCAAGTCCCTTAAATAATTAACTAAGCTAACTAACAAGAGATGATGCAACGGAGATTAACCTATGTTAAGACAAACTATCATGAGAATGCTAACACATACTATACTTTACTTTAAGTTCCCTTTCGGAATGTTTAACTGCAACCCTCCGATATATTACCCTTGGGTTTGCGAATCTTACAAGTAGTTCGTATGCAACTAGTGAGAAAATTATTCCTAATTCTTCTTTGAAATACCTTAGACAAGGCATTGCCTAGCGAGAATGGTTAGGTTAAGCTCTTACTATCCCTTTTTCAAGGTGAATGGTGTAACGGCCCAGTTTTCCATTACGGTTCTCCAGATATGTTCGATCGTTTATTCGGGTGTTCGGTTGGGCTGTTAGGACAGTTTGAGCATTTCGGGCATTTTGGTAATTTTGGCCTTCAAGGTCTGGGGCTGTTTCTGTTTGTTGATAAGTTTGGGTTCTTGCTGCGTTTTCAGGTTTCCAGGGTCAGAGTTGCTTTTTGGGAAGCTTGGAGGTCTTTTGGTTAAAAAGAAGAAAAAAAGGGAAAAATGGTTTTAATTTCTCCCTCGCCAGGACTCGAAGCCCGGATCACTTGAAAACCCTATTTAAACCCCTCTTTCTCCATTTCCAAAGCCCTAACCGCACCACAATTCTCCCTCACGAATTTTCTCTTTTCTTCCTCCTCTTCATTCCACCAGAACACCAGATCGCCCAATCCATCATCAATTCTTCGCCGATCTCCTCACCGCCGTGCAGCCTTCACGCCGAATCACCATCGTAGCTCCTTGTCGCCGTTTTTCACCAAGCCATACAGATCCAGCCGCACACATCAGCGAACGCAGCCACGTGATCGCCAGCCAGCCTGTTCCCCTCATGTACGTTTTGTCATGCTCTTCTCGTTCTCCATTGGTTTTCGTGGCCTGATGTCGAGATCCGCTGACCCTTATTTTATTCGCAGTCGAGACCACGCCGTTGGCTTGTCCGAGCTAATTCACCGTGCTGCATTCGTTTCGAATTTCGCTCTAGCGAGCCCTTCACCTCAGCCAGACACTCGTCCACACCGACTCGCTGTTACTTGTTCGCTTTGCCGCAAGCCCTGCCGAGAGCTCGCTTTGCTCAAAGTTCACCTTTACCTTGCATTTTGCTTAGTCATCCGTCGCTTCACCGCATGCCTTGCCGAGGGCTTGCCTTCCTAGAGTTCGCCTTTGTCCTCGCCTGCTCTTGTTCCCGCGCACGTTCGCGAGCAGCTTCGTTTTCGCCGAAGCCTTGCTGTCGAGCCTGTCTTCTCGTTTTAGGGGTATTATTTCCCGAGCCTTATGCCTTGGTTACCTAGTGTTGTTTAGCTATTAGATATTAATTGTGTGCTTGTTAATTGCTATGCCTAGGTTATTACACGTGTTGGTATTATGCAGCTCAAGGAGCATTATTTTGTGTAGTGGTTCTGCTTGCTTTCTAGATAAAGATTTCCTTGTCGGGTTTGTGTGGACCCTGCGCTTGACATTGATAATTTTCTTGTTATGTGTTACCATTTTCTAAGCATGTTAGTGGATATGTATTTGAACGATATTTCTGTTATTGAACTTGTTAGTATATAGGTTTGCTTATTTATTGCCTTATAATGTACTCGTTAGTGGATAAGATTGTATGGCTCGTCTGATAGAATCTGACATGTAGATTTATGTACCCTGGATTGCACTACCATGTTGCGGTGACTGTTTTATCTGTGATTGTGATATGCTGTATGTTATTGTGCAATGATATTGATGTTGAACACTGTTAGCTCTAAGGTGCTTCTTCTTAACTAGATCTTGTTAGGTTGTCATCATCTAGAGGCTGAGAGTGGACAAACGTATGTGTCCCCACCGGTTGGGCTGTGAGGACAGATTTCTTACCTCGGCAGTCGGGTGTGGAGTAGCTACCACCCCGGTATAAGCCTAGTTTGTGTCCTGCTAGAGCAGAATCCTTTCTTTGGTGCAAGCCTGCCTTGAAAAGACCTTTAGCTTCAGGCGTTGGGTGTGATTCAGGCTGCCACAGTATGGTGCCGAGGGCCTCCTGCCTACTGTGGATCAGTGCTCACCTTTTCGAGTCTTAGGCATGCGCACCTGAACCGACATAGTTTGTGTAGGCCTACATTTATTCGGTTTGTAGGAGCATGCGGTGTGAGCGTATGTGAATTAGATGCCGGGAGGAGAGCTCCCTCGGGCTAGTGTATCAGTACACCTTTTCTTTCAGTTTAGAGCTCGATGCTTAGGTACTCTCCCAAGTGTCCAGGATCAGTATAGTGAGCTGGTCACCATAGCCGAGAGTTAGAGACTCTTGAGATTCTAGGGGTTATATCGATAACCCATCTGGAGATCCACAGTGGATCCTTAACCGAAAGTCAGAGACTTTCGATGGTTTGAGCATGCTATGATGTACTTGTGTTGAGACTGCCTTTGTGATGATGTTCTACTTGTATGCTAGGATGCTAGATGATGTGACTTGCGTACTGTACTCCGGTTGGGGATTCTTACTGAGTGTCTTTGTACTCACCCTTATTTATGTGGTTTTTTCCACCAGGTAACTTGAGACAGCACTAGGGCGGCTAGAGGAGGAGCTGACTGATCATGGGAGTCCGCCGCATAGTCTCTTTCGTTTATTTTATGTTTTCAGCATGTTTAGACTATTTTGAAAGAATTGTTTTAGTACTGTTTTCATATACTCTGGCTAGAGGCTTTAAATTATATTGGTTTTAATAACGGTTTTTGGATTGCCATTTCCCTATCCAATGTTAAAGTTTATGTTGCTTGTCTTACTTGTCGAATTTAATGGCTTTTAAATTCATGCATGCTGAGTAAAGGCCGGATTTATGACCATTTTAGAGTCGGGTCCTTACAAATGGTAAGCAAGCTACGGGTGAAGTGTCAATCGACTTATGCTGAAGGAAACAACCGCCGCCCTATTAAAAATCTCACTCATCTTTACACAGTTTAGTTATTCGCATTACATGTGTTCTCTCAACAATGCTTCCTTAAATTAATATTGTGCATTACTGCAAACAGGGGATCAAGTCTGACGCAATTATGCATAACATTAACATCAAGAAGGCGTAACAAACTACACCTACAGATTACAAAAAGAAATGAAATACGATATACAAAGATAACATCAAATAATGGGCTAATAGAGTCGCCATCGTTATTGCTAACGAGTTCTTCTACCAACAGACACCATGGCACTAGTTCCTTCAGGGTTACAGATGAATAAGATAGCCAGGATCTCGATTGAGACCCCGGTGTCTTCAGCATCCATCCACGATAGCTCCCTAACGAAAATTAGCACACCTTGTTCTTCGATCTTTCACTTATTTATAGGCATCTGTGGTTTCTTGTTAGTCACATTCAATCTTGCAAGGATTTTCTTGACTAATTTATTTTATTGATGATATTTTCCAACTTTGTCCCGATGATTCTACGTTTCAAATTGCGCTAAGAACTTTCCTTCTTCTACTTGCTTCAAGTCGTATGCACCAATCACAATCCTCCCGCTATGCGACATCAAATGCTTTTTCTGGGCATTTAGCATATTAGCGAATCTTTCAAATAATCATGCGATTACCTATTTATGCGTGTAAATTGATGTTCTTAATCGCATTGTTATCCTGCTTTTAATTCGCACCTGCCCTTAGCTTGACATGCTGATTTTATGCGATATTATTTATTATTTACCTTTAAATGCTAATTGATACTCCCAATTCTAATGAAATGCATTGATTTAAAGGCCTAAATAGCGATATTATTTAGAGCTATCAATTAGCGTCTGCTTCGGAAGAAAGGACGGTAAGAGAATAAATAACCATAGTCATTAGGTTAGTGCGAGATCTCTTCCATATTTAGGAAAAAGACTAGGAATAACCATCCCACTAGTGTGCACATATCATTGTTTTAATCTCGAGGTCTAGAATCAGCTTTCAAGCCTCTAATGTTGTGTTCCAAAAGGAAAATTTTAGATTTAGTGTAGCGCAGATTAACCTTCTTACTAGAACTTATCTTCAATGGAACTTATTCACTTCCCGAACTTGAACTCAAGCATGAATTTATAAAACTTTAGACTCTGGAACCAAACCACCAACCCACAAATTATCTTTACTTACTATCTAACGCTTAATAAAGATAATTGACTTAGATTTAAAAAATAATAATAAAAAAAAACCTGTGGAGAATGATAAATATAATACTTATCACTTGCTGTAATTTCGACTGCGTATACCTGTGTATAAGCGATTCAAATCATAGGACTTTCATGTCTCATGTTTAGAATGAATCTTTAGAATATTTATATAGCACCAAAATCACATAACCTTGCTATTAGGATTGCTGCCAGCATCATTTTTCTGCTTTTTAGCAACTATCCAGAAGTAAATGTTTACAACATTCTTTTTGCATTCTTTCTATTCTTTCGCTACTACCCAAAATTGAAAGCTTCCAACATTCGTAGTTTAGGACACCAAACTCATATTTCCTCTACTTTTCTTGCATTTTCTTTTAGCTTTGACTCTCTAAACCACATTTAAACAAGATTTTAATCACTAATCCATGTGAAGATGACTTGGATAATTATTACTTGCTGCATTTAATTGTGTATACTTCAACATATTGCGTGAATTCATTTCTTGCATTTTTCATATAGTTTATCACACCTAAACTTGTGCATAACTTATCTAGCACCTAATGCTTGTCATTGCCACTACCGAAAACATTGATGTTTAACTTTCTTGAATGATAGGCCAACATGGGATTCTTGCCCACTCCTGTTGGCGTGTTGGATGATGTAATTTACTTCTTGATTGCATCATGGTCCTTCGTTGATGTGGGTCGTCATAACATATTCTTATGATTGTGACATTGTGTCCCGCACTTAATGCAGTCATCATCCTTGATAACTTCACCTGGGGGCATAGTCGTTGTTGTGGACTATGACACTCTCCCTCTTAGTGATGAATTTAAATTTTGAAGCATTGGTTAGATTACTTTAAAAAAAAAAAAAAAGGAAAAATTGCAGCGGTGCTGATCTTCAAGCAGCAGTGATTATCATTGCAAATCTTTAGTGGACTTGTAACAAGGCAAACATCTCTGGCTTCAAGCCAAGCACGATGAAAGAATTCCCAAACTGAGCGACTTTTATATCTTCAATGAATTTGGATGCTCCTGTAGCGATTGGTGTGCCGGTGGGGGTGTTAGAGTTCCTCTCCCACGCTGGTTCCCCCTTTGGAAGGTAGTTGGAAGATGAATTATGACGCCTCTTGGTCGAGTTCGGAGAAGTCGGGAGGGCTTGGTTGGGTTATCCGCGATCATAGAGGTTAGCTTTGTGTCGTGGGTGCCTGGTTGGGTTGTGCTGCTTCGCTAGGTCGATCTTTTGCTTGGAAGCTCTTGTTATTGGGGAGGGGCTTCAAGCCATTGAGGTGGTGGTGGGGGGGTTGCGTCTCCTTTATATCTTGGTTCAATCAGATGTTATTAGTGTTATTTCGTCATTTCAAGATCTTTCTGAATCAGGTGATGTTATTAACTGATATTGTCTTGTTGGGGGCTCAATTAAGTGTGACCTCTTTTACGCATGTTAGGAAACATTGTATTATAGTTGCTCACTACCTAGCTACCTCTAGATCTTCTTCTTCGGTTACATTTTTTTTTTTTTTTTTAGATTCTTGTTATGAGAATGATCTTTTTTATCGGTGGGCGACCCTATTCCCACCTGCTTTTACTTTGATTAAGGATTGTTTATGTTTGGTCGAGGGCCTTGATTGGTTAGATTACTTGTCTGCATTAAGTTTGAAAGAACTCATTTGAACAATTGACATTTTATTCAATTTTGGGTCCCGTTTGATGACCATTTGATTTTTTGTTTTTTTTTTTTCAAAATTTAAGCTAGTTCCTACTTAAATTTCCTACAAAATGTTTCATCATTTCTACAATGTATCCATCTTTACTTAAAGAAAAAAATGTGAATGTTAACCAAATTTCAAAAATAAAAACAAACTTTTGGAATGTATTTTTTTTTTCCAAAATTTGATTTGGTTTCTAACAATATAGATAAGATGTAGATATCTAAATAAGAAAAAGTTGTAGTAAAGCGGTTGTTGTAGACTTAAATTTTAAAAACAAAAAATAAAATGGTTATCAAACCGGAGTTAAACAACTTGTTTTTACCTCAAAAGGTCGTTTTGCTACACTGACTGACTGATTTTTTAAAAAAAAAGTAATAATAAAACAGGAGGCAAATTCAAGAGTGTTTTACCTAGGTTGAAATTTAATATTAATTTATTTAGTATATACTCTTGCACCATAGGTTATAAGTTTTTCGGAAACCCCAACATCCACTTGCTTTTTTTTTTCAGTAATATTTTCCATTCTCGAATGTATTTCAGTTTGGTTCATTAGATGGATATTTGTGTGTTGAAGACTTGAAGTGTGAATATAAGTCCACGTCACATAAAATAGAAAAAGTGAACACATGACCCCATTGACCGACTTGCAGGTAGAATTCAAAAGCAAAATCATATATACCACAGACAATATTATAGTTTTTATATCTTGTCACTAAACTTTGTTTTGTTTTATTTTCTTATAATGTTTTGATTTAATTTTGCGGTGAGGAAAAAGGGAAAGAAAAACGAGTGGCCATAGAAAAAGGCCGTGATCAGAATTTGGTTTTGCATCATCCTTTCAATTATGTTAAAAACAATAATAATTGATATTATATATATATATATCGACTCGTTTAACCATACAATATTTAGATGTTAAAGAAATACGTAAAAAATTAATTTTTAGATAAGTGGTTATTGAACACATTATCTTAAATATCTCAAGACTCTATTTGATCAATTTAGCTAATCTATGATGGTTAATAATAATTAATAAATAGTTTTAAAAAAAATAATAATAAATAGAAAATAATTGGAATCATATTTTGTTTTTATTGTTCATCCACTTGGCCAGTCCAATTATTCCAGTTTGTTCCATAAGATTTTCTCTCATTTTCTCGAGAAAAAAATAAAATTTTGTAAATTAAATATATGCATGCAAATCCAAACCCAAGAGGACCCCAGCCATTCATGACCAAATAATAATGTTATCTTTTTCATCCCTTATCTCACTAATAATGATCATTTTTTAAGGTTTTTTTTCCTTTTATCTTTTCGTACAAAATGGACCCTTGAGAGTTAAAAAAAGGTGTATAATAATGGCCTCTCCTTTAGTTGCAAAAATACAATAAAGCATTATAAATGCTCTCTTTTCAAAAGAAAATTTACCTTTTTGTAAGAAATATAAAAGAAATATCGAAAAAGAGGAATCCTTTTATTTTATATGGTAGACTATTAATATTTTATTAATTAGTAATCAGTAGTCAAAATAGACGCAACTTAACTCTAACTTATGATCTTGGTTATTTCAAATCTCTCATTGACCTCGATGAACTAAAAAAATAAATAATTATTAATTTATTTAACCTATTTTCTTTCTAATATTTTAAAATTTTTGTTGAAAAATATCACAAAAGAGATTCGAACTACGGTACAAATAGACAAATCTCATAATTTTTTCTTAACTTATTCAATATTTTACAAATAGTTTTGCAAGAAAAGTAAGAATAAATCTAGGTTGATTTCATTAACTTGGATTTGAGTTTCATGTGAATTGATATGCATCTCCCCTATAATATTACATAAATCCCTCAAATTTGGATTTTGACCTTACAAAATTTTCTTTTAATTTTTTTTTTCAAATTGAGGTAAGAGAACAATGAATGGACCTACCAATTTTCCAATAAAAGGGGGTTTTTTGTAATAATAATTATCATTAAAGGTACATTGATTACATTTTGAAAGTAGAACATATATCCACATTAAACAAAACAAAGTACCAATAACAACGACGAAACAACCCTACTTTTTAATTGGATTTTTCTTTTTTCTTCAGCACATAAACATCTCACCAGCCGCCATGATTGGCTGATTGAGAAACGGAAATCCCCAAGAATCAGCAAACCCATCAATTTTATCACCATCTTCAGATTCATAAAGATTTCCAGTACTCGAGTTCACAAAGCTTATGATTTCGTTCAACGAGTCCAATCTGTGCCGGAGCTCCGCCATCTGTGCCCGGAGCACCGAGTTCTCCGCCTCCAGATTCCGGTAAAGTTGGGCGGTGAAATTAACGTTCACGGCGATTTGCTCGTTCTCCGATCTGGTCTGGCTCACCTGCGCCGTCAGATCGTCGAGCTGTTTCTGTTTTCGCATCCTGGATCTGCGAGCCGATTCACGATTCGATAACATTCTCTTCCGTTTCCTCTGATCTACGATTAGCCGCAGATCTTCGTCGTAGCTCGGAGATCCCGATGAACTTCCCACCAGCGACGCCATGGAAACAGGGGAAATTCTTTTCCGAGTGTATGTAGAAAAAGGGGACGAAATTGGATATGGGTTTTGCTTGAAATAGTATGATTTGAAGAACCCAGATGGTGATTTGGGCGATTAGTGGTGAAATTAGTTCACGAGAAGTTGTAGAACCAGTAGAGGAAGACGACGGAGAAGGATTGAACGAGATGGGTGCGGCGGCGGAGGGCGGAGTTGATGATGAAACCAGAGAGAAGGATCTCACTGACTACAGGAGACATGAATACGAAGCATGAAAGAACAAGAATCGAAGCATTAAAACGCAGCTAATTGAAGAGGAAAAACAGAGGAACAGAAGAAAAAAATGAGGAAAAACAGAGAAATGGAGAGGAGAGGATTTTGTGAAGAAACGGTGTTGGGTTTTATAGAAATTGAAATGGGCATTGGACGAGATAGAATAATTAGGAAAATGAGCGAAGCTGGTGCCTTTGCATCATACAAATTTAAAATTTTTAAAAAAAAAGTAGGAAAAAAAAAAATTATTTTCATTCTTATTTACCTCTGGGAACTTTGAAAGGATTGATTTTGGATTTAGGTGTTGGGAGAGCTGCCGAAAGTTTTCTAATCCTTTGTTTGTTTGTTTTATTTATTTTTATTATAATCTCTCGCTTCCTTCTTATATTTCATTAAATATATTTAATTTTATCAAATTTTAAATTAAATTTTATTACAAAAAAGAAATATAAATTTTATATATATAATAATAAAAATTGTCTCTCTAACATTAATTTTCAAAAAGTTTTTTCAACATCTCCTCACAAAATATAAATCTTCAAAAGTTTTCTAATATTTCTTCTCCAAAATAGTAATTGCTAAACAAATATTTTATCCTTTTAAATTACTTCACTTTCTATGCACTTCTTTTTTCTTTTCTTCCATTTCATCTTCTATCCTCTCATAACTCTAAAATTCAATCACCCTCCAATATTCAATAGTAAAAAAAAAAAAAAAAAAAACCAATAGCAAATAATTCAATAAAGCTTAAAATTAGTATAATGTTATTTTAACCAACAAATAGTAGATGCCAACCCCTCAATGTCATAAGTGTACAATGACTAATTAGAAGTTACTTTTTTCTTTTAAGTGAATCTCCACTCCTACTTGTTTGTTGAACTCAAAACACACCCAACAAATAGTGCATGATAGATAAGTTTTTGAAAATCCAATCTTATAGCTGTATAGATTAAAAGTATTTATCACTTTAATCCAATATTGTAGTTGTATATATTAAAGCATAAGAGGTGTTTGGATTAGATTTTTTATGATTAATTCATTATTCACCTCTAAAACTCTCCAATACATGAATACTTAGGAGAATTCTACATTTTGATGATGATACCACAAAAATTCATATATATTTTAATATTTTTAGTTTATATTAAAAGAATGTATTAAGCTTTTTTTCTTTTGATATTTATGACTTTAGATTAGTTTAATGTATACTATTCTCACTAAATATATTTTAAATAGAAAATTACTTTTTTAATATTTGATTAATTAAATATAATTTTTAGCCGCTAAATCAGTTCATCATTTATTAGTCTTTGTTACGGACTTTTTATTGCATTCTAGATTTCACCAGAAGAAATCACAATAATGTTAAAATGTTTTTTTTTTTTTTTTGAAATTTATTATAAAATGCTATTAAATTTAGAGAAAGACGACGCTTTTTTATTTTGAAACCAGAAAGGCGACGCTCAGTTCAAAGGGAATAATTGAATATCAATTTTATGAATCCACATAACTTTATTAAGTGCATTTATTAGGGATTTATTTCCATTGAAATAGGTGAATATCAAGCAAGTGAATTTCAATATTCAAAAAAAAAATAAAAAATAAAAATTGAATTTCGGTTTAAATCTTCTACTAAGAAAAATTTGAAAAAAATGAAGAAAAATTGTAATGAATTTGTTATTCTAACAAAATAATTATAAATATAGTTAAATTTTAAAATATTTATATTCATAGTTATTAAAACATTTCGAATGAAATGGTTGGAAATTTTTTTTAAAAAATGATATATTTATAATTAATTTTTTGAATTTAACTAATTTGATAAATTTTCTAAAAGTCTAATTTCCACACCCAATGAAAATTTACAACATTTATTTGATTTAAATTAACTTGAGGTAATCTTTTCTATATCTATCTTTAGTAAGAACTGTTTTATAATATTGAATGGAAACCTCGAAAAAAAAAAAAAAAAAAAAAAAAAAAAAAAAAAAAAACTATTTGACAACGATGAGTCGCAATAAAGTTAGTTGGTCAGAAATGAGTAATAAAAAAAAAGGTTGTACAAATGGGATGAGTCATCACATGTTCACGAGCACGCGAAAAGATGCTGCTCACGAACTCAAACTGCCAGTGATTCAATTAGACTTTTTTTTTTTTTAATTTTATTTATAAAAAATCTACATTTTAAAAAAAAACGTACCCAAATCTTTGATTACGGTGCTAAGCAAAACTTTTTCGAATTTTATAATACTTTTGCAACTACGAATATAATATTACGTTGTCAAATAAGATTCTTATTTGTATCAATTCCGTCTTGCCAAAATATTAAATAGTACGCTAGTTTCATTATTTGATCGTAGTTCAATTTAAGTTAAAATTATTATTTTGCTCTCTCAACTATCATTGTTCGTTATTTCATTTTAGTCTTTTAATTTTGAAAAGTTCAAAATTAGTTTTTCAATTTTGAAAAAAACTTTAAAATAATCTTTAAATAAAAAAAAAAGTTAACTATGATTTGAATATTAATGAGTTGGCAAGAAAATAATAATAAAAAAATACAAATGGTTTAGTGGACTTTCATCTTTTACCTTCATCTTCTTCTTCATCACTCCTTTTCACCCACGTTCTTTCTTTTTAATCTTCTACGGATGATTTCTATACTCATCCATTCTAATTTCATGAACACCAATAAATTGGGTTATCTCCATAAAGATCATTATTTAATTAGTCTAAAATGGAACAATAATGATAGTTGAGGAATCAAATGATATTTTAACTTCCAATTTATTATCACGGATTAAAATTTGGTATTTAAATTTTATGTATTTGTGATTATAAGAATCTCTATTCCCTCAACCAAAAAATATATAAATCAATTCACGTCTCTTTAAAGACTAAATCAATATTTATAGAAACAATACAAACATAAATTAGTTGTTACAAATTTGAAAGAGATAACTAAGAAAATGTCTAGATTTACGATAAATATTAAGGAATATCAAAGATATCTTGCACTTTAAATAAATGTCTTTATAAGATCTGAAAAATTAATTATTAATTTATAAATATGAAATGGACAATTATACCCTCTACTTAATTTTTGTTTGTTCATTGGGCTTACACTAATGCCGCTGCGCAGCTGCTCTTGTTAGTGAAAATTTAAACTTATTTTTAAAAGATAAGAAAGAATATGTTGTTGATTATTTGATTTTTTATAGAAATTTTGAGATATGTTTAATCTCCATGACAGTATTGGTGCGACTATTCGGTGCGGTATAAATAAACTAATGATTAATTTTAAGTGTGAAACTAAGTTCTACGCTTCGAATCGCATTAATACGCAAGTATACCCAGTCGAGTATACAAAAAGTGATAAGTATTTATATTTATCGTTCTTCATAGGGATTGAGGTTAGAACAAACACTTCTAACTTGAGGTTATGCAAAATAAAATAAGAATGGTTTTTGAATTTGGTTTTGTGGTTGATGCTAACAGTAAGTAAATATGAATGCTAATGCAAACTAGAATGAAGGCAATGAGTAGTGTTGAGAAAACAGTTGCAAAAGATGTTAACAATGCGGAACTAGCTATCAAGTTTCGTGCTTCCCTAATCTAAAAAGTAACTTCCGCTCTTAATGAATTATGGCAGATCCAGCAGGGCGACACAAGCGTTAGTAAGGTTATTCCTAACACTTCAAATGGTGAAAAGACTTTCACCCAATCATAACGTAGCATACTGGATCATCCTACAGTTCCTTCTTCCGAACTCGCTGCAGGGTACATACGTGGGTAGCTAATCAACGCATGTATATTGATTAAAAACGCAGCAGTGTAAAACATGATAACCTACACTCCTAACATGCTTCTACAAATAAATCCTCATCAACAACTCATATAACGTAGCATAGCAATAAACACAAGTAGAAAGTTAAAATCAGCTAATTTTATTACTACTACTAAATGTTCACAACTATAGACTACTTCTAAGAAAAAAAATAAAAAGTTAGAATTGGTGCGGTTGTGAAGTGTGCAGTCTCCTTATCATCGGCTTCCACGAACACCACCGGCAGCTTCTCCTTAAAATTGACTTTTGGCCAACCGACCAGCTCACCGAACCTCAGCTTTCCTCTTGCTATTTATAGAGATGAAATACTTGGTCAGCAAGTTTAGGTGAGCTGTAAAATGTTCATTAATGCAAGATCTCTTAATTTCCGTCGGAATTTATTTGATTGACGCCAACTTAATTACTTGATTGATTCTTCATTTGTTTCCTTTTTGGCGTGATTATTCGAACGTGTTTGCATTGTGGTTTAGCGCTTCCTTGTGCTGCTTGTCACCGTTGGCGCTGAATTGTCCTTCTCGTGCTTAAGCTTCACATTTCCTACATTGCGCATTGATTTAGCACAGTTTATTCAATATTTATGCTAAAACCGCGAAACTGGGCTTCTGATGCTAATTTATGCATGCATGCGACTTCTAGTAGTTTTTACTCGCAATTTACATATTATAGCCCAATTATTCCCTTGAACCTTAGAATAATGCATAATAGAATAGTTTAAAATGTGCTCTATTTGAGAGTTATCAAGTACACGCCACATCAAAGAATACTTTAATATTGAATCAATTAACAAATATAAAAACATAGTGAATTTACCTACAAACCATCCCTTGCATACTGCTTGGGCATGCATGTATAGCATGATTCTCTATTGCTGTAGGTGTATGCTACTACATAGGTTTATTTACATGTATTGTTCCATGTTTTTGTATCTTCTGTTCTTGGTTCTATACTCATGTGTACCAATATATATTGTCATGATGTCAGCCAGTCGGTGTCACACTGTTCCTATTCTTGGTTATATACTCATGTGTTCAATATATACTGTTGTGATTTTAGCCAGTCGGTGTACACACCGTTTTCAAACCCATTGAACATATCTTTTGCACATATCTTGTGTTACGGGTATACCATTCACTTTCTCAACCTCATATTTGTAAAGAAAAAGGCTCCCAGACTTCCGTCCAATTGGAGACATGCGGTAAGTGTTGGAATAAACTTAAATGTATTTTTGGAATATGGAATAATTAATTTAGGAATTATTGGGTAGACAATTAAGGAATTAATGGATTGTCAATTTAGAAGAGTAATTAAGGAATTAGTAGATTTTATTGTTTTAGCAATTAGTGGAAAATACTTATGGAAAGAACTTGGAGACCTAGTTTATATTAGACTATAAATAGAGAGTTCATTCATTGTGAATTGTAGAGACAATCGTAGAGCAAAAGAGAGTGAAGAGAGGAAAAGTTGTATAGAGAGTTATAGAGAAAGTTCAATTGAGAAATAAAGGAAAGTGTTTTAGAGAAATTGTTGTGTGCATTGTTTCTCCAATCCCGAAGCAAAAAAGCTTGCACGATTGTTATTTGTGTTTATTATTTTTATTTTTTGAATCTAAATCTTACAAATTGGTATCAGAGTCGATGGAGAACGTAACGGGTCAATTATCGGTGCCACGATTGATGAAGGCAAATTACGAGAATTTGAGGATTCAGATGAAAGCGCTACTTGGATAATGCATAAGAAGTGGTCGAAGAAGGTTTCATAGAACCAGAGAATACCGCGGGTTATACGGTGGCTCAAACCAAAGCGTTGAAAAAGACGCGATCGAAGGATAAAACAACATTGTATATACTGTTCCGAGCAGTGGATGAATCGGGCTTTGAGAAAATTGCGAGTGCAACTACTTCAAAAGAAGCGTGGGACACTTTAGAGAAAGTATTCAAAGGAACCAACTAAGTGAGTAAGTGCGTCTCTAGACTCTTTGCGGCGAGTTGGATAGCATAAAGATGAAGAAGTCAGAAAGCGTATCTGACTATATTATGCATGTGCAGACGGTGGTGAATAAACTCAATCGCAATGGCGAAAAGCTAAAGGATGCGCGAGTTGTTGAAAAGATTTTGAGATCATTGACTGATAATTTTAAG
Source organism: Sechiopsis laciniata (assembly GCA_037833695.1). Taxonomy (NCBI): domain Eukaryota; kingdom Viridiplantae; phylum Streptophyta; class Magnoliopsida; order Cucurbitales; family Cucurbitaceae; genus Sechiopsis; species Sechiopsis laciniata. The sequence goes on along the minus strand of JBBMKA010004735.1, from coordinate 12,570 downwards.
AATGTGGTGTGCGCAATAGAGGAGTCAAAGGACCTTGCGACGCTTATTGTTGACGAGCTTGCTAGTTCTCTTGAGGTACACGAGCAACACAAGAACAATTTAAGAGTAAAGGTCGCGAACGTGGAGGTCGTGGATATGGTCGCAGTAGTCAAAGCGATAGTTATGATGCGGAGAAGGAAAATATGAGTCAAGCGGATTGGTGCGGAAGAGGACGCGGTCTAAGAAGAGCTGGTAGATTGAATCAGTCAAATATTGAATGTTACAAGTGCCACAAGTATAGTCACTATGCGAGTGATTGCTATTCCGACAAATGCTACAATTGCAGTGAAGAAGGGCATTTTGCCAGAGATTGTCGTGCGGATAAAATGGCTGAAGAAACAAGCAACTTAGTAGTAGAAAATAATGCGAATAATGATGTACTTTTACTAGCGCATAAAGAAGGCGTCGAAGATAATGATACTGTGTGATATCTCGACTCAGTGGCAAACAACCATATGTGCGGACACGAGCATCTTTTCAAAAAGATGTGGAAAATTGAAGATGGTCATGTTTCTTTTGGCGATGCCTCAAAAGTAAAGGTAAAAGGCAAATGTACGATTTCTTTTGTGCAGAAAGATGGCTTGACAGGCTCAATCCAGGATGTTTATTATGTACCAGATCTTAAAACAAATATTTTGAGTTTGGGGCATCTCACAGAGAAGGGTTATTCTGTATTTTTGAAAGACCAGTTGTTGCATTTGAGGGACAAGAAAGAGCGTTTAATCGCTCAAGTAGAGATGGGAAAAAATCACATGTATAAATTGAATTTGAGAAGCGTAAGAGAAAAGTGTTTGTGAGTAAATGAAGAACGCGAATGGGACAAGAACAATTCGATGGAATTTAGCGTCGAAGGTGGAGAATTACTAGTCGTTGCATCAACGAGTATGCTAAGAGAGTCTGAAACAATTGAAGAAGAAGAAGAACTGCAACAACTTAGAATGCAGAGTTTGCAAGAATTGTACGATGCGACAAATGAGGTACATCTTGTTTGTCTTTTAGTAGATGCAGAAGATATTAACTTTGATGAAGTAGTGCGAGACAAGAAGTGGCAGACTGCAATGGATGAAGAGATTAATGCAATAGAGCGCAATGATACATGAAAGCTGACAGAATTTCCAAATGCAAGTAAGCCAATTGGTGTGAAGTGAGAATTTAAGAAGAAGAAGATGAATGCGCAAGGGAAGATAGAGCGGGACAAAGCTCGGCCTGTTGCAAAGGGATACAAGTAGAAGTTAGGAATTGACTATGATGAAGTTTTTGCTCTCGTTGCGAGAACGAATCTCGCATTAAGTGTTGGCATTGTTAATTGGTACATGGAAGAACCAGTTTATTCGCATTGGAAGGCGTTGAAGCAAGCAAGGATCAAGTTGTGGATATTTTTAAAGTCGTTGCCGAAAGTATTATTCGAGAAATTCAAGAAGATGATTGGCATGGCGGATGGCATGAGCATTTAATTTTATGGAGGAGTTTTGTTGGAATAAACTTATATGTATTTTTGGAATATGGAATAATTAATTTAGGAATTAGTTGGTAGATAATTAAAAAATTAATGGATTGTCAATTTAGAAGAGTAATTAAGGAATTAGTAGATTTTATTATTTTAACAATTAGTGGGAAATAATAATGGAAAGAACTTGGAGACCAAGTTTATAATAAGCTATAAATAGCGAGTTCCTTCATTGTGAATTGCAGAGACAATCGTAGAGCAAAAGAGAGTGAAAAGAGGAAATATTGTATAGAGTGTTATAGAGAAAGTTTAATTGAGAAATAAATGAAAGTGTTTTAGAGAAATTGTTGTGTGCATTGTTTCTCCAATCCCGAAACGAAAAGCTTGCGCAATTGTTATTTGTGTTTATTGTTTTTGTTTTTTGAATCTAGATCTTACATAAATGCCATCACACCTAAACTCTAAACCATATCCACATATATACAGGGAACTATATTTAACCTAAGAAAGCCATTAAATCTTTATACTAATATTACCATATGATTCTAATCAACCTAATATACTCTAACACGTAGGAATTTTGATAGATTTAGACAAGTATCTTTTATATCTAATGCGTACTCAAGCACAACATTTTTTTTTTCTTGATGTGAATGCACTAATCTTGTGTTAGAAAATCCAATCATATTCAACTATCTTTTTCATCCATGGATTCCATCTTGTTTGTTTTTAGTAAAGCCTACTTAGCTTTTGCTTCACCTAAAACAATCATAGAGCTCACCTTTTACATGGGTAATAAAAAGGACTTGTTTATTTTAATAAGTGATATAGATCAAGTGGACGTTCCATAACTATTTAATTTTTGAAATTGAATGTTTGTGTTAAAAAAGTATTTGAAATCAATGAAGTTTTTAAATGCAAAATAAGTTTTTAAAACTTAATTTTTTTCAAATTTAAATTTAAGTTTTAAAACATAAGGTAGATATTTATTTTTTAGTACAAATAAAATATAGATATCAAGACAAAGAAAATCATATATTTGAATAATAATTATAGATTAATTTTTTTAAAAATAATACAAACTCGGACTTTCAGGTCAAAATTTTGTTTTTATCTTTAAATATTTAAGTGTCTCAATTAGTTTTTAACTTTAGATCTATTTCAAATATATACGCGTTTATTAATGTGCCATAAATTGAATAGGTATTGGAATTACGTAAGTTTAAGTATTGAGTGTGTCTGCGCCATAATTAATGAAGTAATAACAAAAGTCAAATTATCAACAAAAATATAATTTAACTGACATAAAATTTTGATAGGTAGATTATGACTCGGTTAAATAATATATGTGTACTTAGTTGAAACACTAATCAATAATCGAATGGGTAACTAACATAATAATTTAATTATTTGGTTGTAAACCAATTAAATATCATGATCACAGATGCAATTTTGAGTTACTTTCATTTATTTGAAAACAATGATATCTTTTATGTAAGGTTTGTTGTTACTCTCTCCAACTTATACTTTAAAAAAAAAAACACTAATCAATATATTTAGAGGATAAATGGTGTATTATGGACTAATGTGTTGGCAAATATTTTATTCATTCCAACTCATATTTGTGCACAAAATATACGTTGTTTATTCTTGATGGGGATACACCAATCCTCGTGTCCAAAAGGCACCATATTAAACCATTCTCCTTTTCACCTTTTATAAATCTTTTTTTTTAAAATAAAATAAAATAAAAGCGTACTTCGCTTTTTCTTCACCTAAAAATAACAATTTAGAGCACTACTTTTTTCTTGTAAATTAAATAATAAATTGTTTAAGGAAAATTTTGGGTCCATTAAGTTAAAATTTTATATTTATAGCTTAAAAAAGTTAATTTCCATCTCTCAAGTTTGATTAAACTTCATAAATAGTTTTTATAGTTTAATCAAACATTCATATAATAAAGAGTATTTATGAGAATTTTTATCAAATTGAATAGATGAATTTTAACTTTAAAAAAAATTATAGGAATTAAATTTTCATTTTTCAAATCATACGAATCGAAATTTGTAATTTAAATATAATATATTTCTATGTCCGAACTGCATTCAAATATTATAAAAATAAATATTGACATATTTACATGGGATATGTTTTTTTTTTTTTTTTAACAGTTTACATGGGATATGTATTGAAACTGCATTGAGGCATATATTGAGTGACCAAATATATATTTGGCGACAAGTAAATAATAAAGATAATAATACTTATTTTAAAAAATAGTTTTCCAAACTAAAATTAATATGTTTCCAATGCTTTTTTTTAAGTGGTCTTTCATGTATAATAAAAAAAAATGAAAATAAATTATGTGAATAGTAATTTTTTAAGGAAATCTGTACGTAACAAAAAATTGAGATGGACATGCGTATGATAGCTTCAATGAGTGCGACATAATCTTCAATAAATATACATATTTTTCAGCTAATTGTTACAAAAAAATTTTAATCAATTCTACAACCAGTCTTCAATCAGTATAATTTTCAATCAATGGTATAGATAGTTTTCATTCAGTATAATTTCAATCAATATTATAAATAGTTTTCCATCAACACCAGAGATAATCTCTAATCAAGAGACAGTTAAGGACAGAATTGAAATACGAAAAAAAAAAAAAAAAAAAAAAAAAAAAGGCTCAAAATTTTAGTATGATTGAAATAGTTCTAAAAAGTACTATAATTAAAAATAGACATTAAAAATTTTGCCACCTAGTGCAAGTTCTCCTTTTTTTTTTTCTTTAATCATTTGATAAATAGATTCATTGGTAATTTGATAATTGAAAGAAAAGGATGGTAGGAGAATTCTATTCACAAAAGTTAAAGAAATTAAGGGAACATACATAATTAAAGGTTAAAATTGAAAGTGATTTGATAGAAAATTGAGGCCAATAAAAAAGGCCAAGGAACATGGGAATGAAAAATTAAAATGAGTTTTGCAGCTTTCTTTTCAACTTAGATAACGATTTTTTCCCCAAAAGATTTATAGTGAGAATTGAAGGTATATTCATGACAGTGGTTGTGGTGCATTTATGTTCCACTTAAAAATATTTATAAAGAGAAGTATATTTCTTAAATGTTTTAATGAATAACATATTATTTTTAAAACTTTGATTAGATCTTATAATATGCTTTTCTTTTCATTGTTAATTACAGTAGAGTTTTAATAAATATAAGGCAGAATTGATGGGCTTAGATAAATGGCACTAATTAAATTTACTTGGCCTATTTTAAACAAATTATCTCTAAACAAAGTATAGCTTTAATACCGCATAAATTCGTGACGTAGTTGATTAGCTCATTACATGTTAGAAAAAAAAAAAAAACAAAGCATGGCTTTAATTACATTCTAGTAATCAAGATTATAAATTTGTTTTTCCTCTTTCAATGTTGAATAAAAGAAAAAGTAATAAATATGGTATGATATAGTCTAAGATTTTATATTTTAAATTTATTAAAAAAGATAAGATCTCACATATTAATAAAGATTTTTTTACTTATACTTGAGTAGAACCAAGTTTGCTTTATTATTGTTATTTTTAATTCAACTTGGTTAGGAGAAATAAATTCTTGATTATTTATAATTTTGTTAGTTTTTTTTTTTTTTATATATTAATATTGGAGAAGGAGGATTCGAACCTGTAACTCCATGATTACTAGATTGTACAAAATAATGTTAAAGCTCTGCTCTTATTGGCATATAATTTTGTTAGTTGATTATATAGTATAACGTTTTCAAAAGATGGCATAATTGGTCGAAAACTTAAATTTTATTTATTAAAAAATAATGAGCCCAGACAAATCACAAATATAGAATATAAAAAAAAAAAAGTTAGTAGATTATTTACGACGTCAGCAATCTTTGGCCTGTGTGGTAAAAAAAGAAGAAGCAATCTTTGGTCTGGTATTTGCAATTTAAGTGAACATTTCTTAAAATAAAAGTTGTTAAATAAATAAAACAATGTTGGAGTGAAACTGCGTGGTAACCCATTTTAAGTGCTTTATTTCCAAGTGCAAATGCAAGAAATTAACCGAATTGACCTTTTTTTTTTTTTTTTTAATAACACTTCATACTAATTGATATTTATGATTCTGCCAAAACAAATAAAAGGAAAAAAAAAATGGAAACTCTCTCTCAAAACCAAATCCAAAAATCGAAAAATAAATCTGACCGAATTAAATATCCTTGAAAAAGAGCCCCAAGAGAATGGGAATTGCAAAGGTGTCCACCATAACACAACTAAACATTTTAAGCACCTTACGAGATGTTTGTTTGACATATTTAAGTAAGATTTAACTTAAGGAGTTGTGTAGAGGAGTTAGAGTCAAAACCTTGTTTGGAGGTAGATTTAAAATGAATAATTATTTTTAATAGTTAAAAAAGAAATGATTAAAAATGAGTTATTTTGATTGATTTGAAATGAATTATTAAAAATGAGTGGTTAAAATGATTTACTAGTTATAAATAAATTATTAAAAATAATAGTTATTTTTAAAAGTAAAAATGAAGAAAAATTAGTAAAAACTCTTTTGAATGTAAATTTCTTAAGAGGAGTTAATAAATCTTAAAATTAAATCCAACTTAAATATGTCAAACAAACAACCCCTTGTTAAGCTTTCTCCTTATTCATATTAATAATTCAAACCCAATTATAAATAATAATAAAAAAAAATTCAAATTCGATTGCAGCTTTAAATAGCTTAAAGCCATTACGAACTCAAAATGATAATATCATTATTTATTTTTATTTTTTTCAAATCATATCGTGGGTACAGAGATTGAATCTTATTTCGAAAATTAAAAAAAAAAAAAACACAGAGTAAGGTGTATTTCCCTCGAAATGATGAAGGCCTTAATTGAAATTAATAAAGCTTAAATGTGATTGAATTTTAGACTTAAAAGAGAAAAGAGGAAGAGGAGTCGTTACTATTAAAATAAATGAATAAAATTAGGGCAATATTTATCTGCAGAAAAGTCTACAATCACACCTTCAGACTGTCAAACTGCAAACAATGTTTTTTAAAAACAGCCATTTTACCCTAATAAATAGCGAAAGTATTGAGTTAATCTAAAAATAATAATCAATAAAATTTATATATATGTGTGGTAATTTTTAGTGGTAGACATTTTTAAAATCTTTTATTAACAATTTAATAATTCAAATATCAATTTTTATAATTGAACTCGTAATTATAATATTAAATTAAATTGTTACCGAATAATGAAATTAACTTACGTTTCTATTTTTATATTTGTTCCTTACACGTACACGCACCATTCACCACATTATCTCCACCTGTACAAATGATATTTGTTAGCATTATATTAATTTACCAATATGCTTCATTTTAATACTCTCTTTTTATCCACAAGGACCTGACCTTTGTCTTAAATTTCTGATTGCCACGTTTACTTTTTTCGAAAGATCTTATATTTTATAGAAAAAAAAAAAAAAAAAATCGAAAGATTTTCAGCAGCCCATAGTTTCTATTAAAATTATAAGTTGGTTTACTATTTTCTCTGAATCCGGTTTTAGAGAAAGAGAATGAAAAGAAAAAAAAAACTCTGAATCCTGTAAAACCGTTATAATTTTTGTGCGTAACCATTTTATTTTTATTTTTTAATTTTTAAAATTTAAGTTTAAAGAAATTATTTTACCATATATTTTTTCTTAATTGGATATCTATGTATTATTTATATTTTTAGAAATCAAACGAAAAGAAAAAAAAAATTCAAAAATTTATTTTTATTTTTAAAATTTGATTAACGTTCACCTAATTTCTTAAAAAAATATGAATACATAATTTATAGTTCCATCAACTAAACACAATTTAAATTAAAAATAATATATTATATATGTGTGAATAAAATTAATTTATAACATATTATTGATTTGGAGTGTACATTAACTAGATAAATACTTTGAGTCTAATTTTACATATATATAAAGATTTATGAGCTATGAACTAAACTTTAAAGAAAAATATAAGATATTTACAATCCTATAATTGAACTTAATTTAATTTAAAAATATATAAATTAAGTTGAATTATTAATATTCTTATAACCCAATTCAATCGAGATCAGGTAAGTCTCGTAGTTTCTATTCAACAATTATAAATATTAGGTTAAATGACACGTTTGCCCTTACTTTAACTTTTCAATTCCTATGTGTTTAGCCTTTTTTTTTTTTTTTTTGGTACCCTGTAGAACTTTGACCTAAAAAATATGTGATTAGTTTTTTTAATTATGAACTTTGTGTTTTATATTTTCTCAATTTTCAATAGATTTATTCAACAATAAAATTTTAAATACTTAATAAAGTCAAAATTAAAAATTAACTTTTCTATGTTAAAGTTTTTTTTTTAGAATTTCAAATATATCATAAATCTATTAAACATAAATTAGAAATTTAGTATTGTATTAAACACTTACATTTAAAAAATCCATTAAATCTAATAGGAAATTTGAAGACAAAATTCAAATAATTAGATATTTCTTTTCTCTATCTCATTTGCCATGTAGTATGCTATTTACATACATATTCAATATACTCGTATTTTTTTCTAAAAAGAAAAAAGAAAAAAAAAAGATAGTTCAAATTTAGAGAGCCAGATATTAAATTTTCATCTTCTTATGTTTGCTTGGGTGGGGTCTACACCTGTTTTGTTTATTTTTTAATTCAAAGCATTTCTGGATTGGATCAGAATTTGGAGGGATCATTAATCCACATAGAGCTGATACCATATTAGTGAATATGAGGTTCCACTTCAAAACCAATTGGCAATGAGGGGAGTAACCTTATCTCTTATAAATGTATTATAGAATTCTCACCTTTCAAATGTGGGACAATGTGAGTATCTCCAACATTTATTTATTTATTTTCACTCTAAAGGTCAATAATCACATATAATTAATTACAATATTAGATTTGGGAAAACTCGTTTCTTTCATTTAACTCTTATATGTTCTATGTTAAATCAAATTCTAGATCTATACTCTAAATCAGATTGCAAATAGATCTAATCCCAATATAAGTCAAACTAGATGAAAATCAACATAAATTAAAGGAGCAAGGAGAAAAAAATAACACACCGATGTAAAGTGATTCAGACTAGCCTACTTCACTGTTCATAATGTGAGATGATCAATCTTGATCACTCAATCATAATTGGCATTGATAAAAATCAAGAACTCTCAAATTTGGTGGCTAGAATTTCTCTCAAAGGTAGAATGGTGCTCAATATAATAGCACAGCACAATTACAGACCCAACACATGAGTTAACCTAACCTATCTAACTCAAGACTAACCTAAGTTCATTAAACTCACCAACAATTGATGTGTAATCCATATTTAACATTCTAAAATATGACCTAAATTGTTCAGTAGAGTCGAATCTTTTTTGTCACAACAAACTAGTGGAGGCAATTATTTGATGTGTATATAATTGAACCTTATCAACTAACATGTGATATATAAAGTGAGCAAAACATTTCGTTAAATATCATGCTTGGCCTTAAATAAGGCATGATTGATAGTGCCTCTAAATTCAACAAAAACAATTTTTTTCAAAGTTTGTTAAATTTAAATATAATTTTTTTTAAAATTTTTACTACTTTTGTATTAAATAATACCACTTCAATCCTATTGGATGGAGGATGGCATATATCTTACAAAAATGTTGAAAATTTGTCATCTTTTTTAATTTTGAATTAGAATTAAATTTGTAGATCTAAATATTTGGTTTGGTTTACTCATTTTGATTAGATCCTAATTTTTGGGATCAAATATCTATTTTTTCACTTGGTGAAATCTAAATCACTCGCTTAAATTTGATCAATATTATATAGACCATGGTTGGTTCACTGGTTGGATTCTGGGTTTGTTTGGAATCCAAATCCAAACCAGTGTTTAGTTCACCGTATTTAAATATGGTTTTGGAATTAATTTCAAAACCATCCATTTTCAATGTCATTCCAACCATTCACTTGGTTTTGGTGTGAGTTTCAAAGTATAATAAATTTTTGTTATGTCCCTTCATTTTTGTCATTATTATTTCTCTCTCAACTGTTTTTTTCATGTTCTTTCACCATAAATATGGATTTTTATTTATTTTAACATCAACATTTTACCTCCAAAGTAAGTATGTTTTTTTTTAATAACTAAATGGTTTATTCTGGTTTAATTTATGACTTTTATTTGTTAATATCTTTTCTTATAACTTGTTTGTTTTTACTATATTTATTATTGTTATTATGAATTTAAAAAATAATATTTATTATTATCAATATTATTGTGTAGGCTTGATATTATATCAATATTATTCATTTATAATAATATTATATAATAATAACAATGAACAAAAGAATTTCATAAATTTTGTGCTATTATTTATATTTATAATAATTTATTAGGATTCCATTCTAGATGAAAACCAAACACAATATTTTATTTTAGAGCATGAAACCAGCGAACCAAACATCGTAATAGATGATTTCAAAGAATTTTATTTCGATGCTGCATTCTGGGGAATACAGATCTCGGAGAATCTGGATTCCAAACAGCGAACCAAATATGGCCATAGAATTCTAATACTACATTACATAATACACATTAGATAATATGAATATTTACCTTAAAATCAATTGATAATAAAAAATAATTCATATCTCTTATAAAAATATTAAAGGCTAATCATCGAAATGAGTATCTCTATCATTTGTATCATTTTGTATTCCATTTTTGTAATTATTCTAATAGTTAGTTAATTTGGAATGACATCACTCTACCATATACATTGAAGACAACTTTTTTCTCTCCTCGGTGGGTTTTGTGGTGTCCAAAAATGGGATTAGGTGGACCATTGAAACAAAATTTAATTTGGGAATTCATTAACATTAATTGACCAATTAGTTACACGTAATCCCAATTGAAAAGAATTGAAAAGTAAATTTGAAGAATGTTTCACCTCCTAAACTTAAAGTGGATAACGATTATAGTAATAGTATATGTATCGAATGAGTGAATAATATAATAGTTTCATTGTTTGATTATAAACCAGTTTAATACCAGCGTCAAGGTTCGATCTTGAAAATTGGTATTTGTCTTCCTCCTTCGATATCGACTCAAAAAAAAAAAATTAATGGAAAGAGAGAATTTAAATCGGTAATTGGCTTCATTATCATATCAGATGAGATATTTTAAGTTCATTTATCTTAACAATTTTTTAAAATATTATTTTTATACTTAAAAAGAATAAATAATAATTAAATTAAATTGAGAGAAAGAATTTAGATCGATGATCTTTTAGCTATGTTGATTCTGCTGAACGAAACCTTCAACTCTTGAAAGAAAATTTAATATTTTTAAATATATATTTAAATTAATTCTACTATGTTCAAGTGATATTTTTTTAACATGTCAATTAATATCAATAAATTTTACGGCGTTTCTAATTACATTCATGAATAGTGGTTCAATGATATAATTTAAAGACATTAGCATGCATTTAACCATTTTTTTATTGTATGCTTAGTCGCTCATCTAACTATACTATAGCTACTTCTTAAAAAAAAAAAAAAAAAAAAAAAAAAAAAACTGTACTTAGTCTAATTTTTTAAAAGTACTTTTGATATCAAACTCTCCATATATAGTGGTATATTACTTAAAAAAAAATTAGTTAAGAATGTTTTTTCTTTTTTTGATAAGTAACTATAGTGTAGTTAGATGAGGCACTAAGCATGCGATTAAAAAATGGTTAAATACATGCTAATACCTTGAAGCTATATCATTGAGCCACCATTCATGAATGTATTTATATGTATGAGTCTTCAAACCTGTTTATAAGTACCTTATTATTCACACGAGCATATATTACTTGATGCGTGTGAAATTAATTGTTAAGTAGGTGATTGTCATGAATTAATCTACAACGTTTTTATTTTTTTTAATGTCTTTTTAATCGCTAGGATTATCGGGGTTATTCAAATTGATTGAATCAATCTTCAAAAACAAAAGAAAAAAATGATTGAATCATGGTTTTGTTGTAAAAAAATAACACAATATGGTATATTTTAAAATTTTCAAACAAAAAAACCTAATAGAAAGCTTTTTTTTACCAAAAAAAAAAAAAAAAAGTTGCAAGAAATCGATCGTAGACAAAATTTAAATTTACTCACAAAATAGTTACTTGAAATTATCCAGGATAAATTTGAAATTATATTTAATAATAACTGTTTGTTCACATGGAATTGAATTAAGATTTAAAATTAAGACCACGTGTATACTGTGTTGAGCTGGCCACCGACTCACTCCGACAATGGCAAACAGTCATTATTTATTTATGTTAATTTATTTATTTGTTTAGTACTTTTTAAAACCAAGTATACAATCAAAATTAAGTCAAGGTTACTTAGTTGTAATTAAGTTCTTCCTTTTCATTTTCATTGTAATTCAATGTTTTTTTTTTTTTTTTTGGAGATCATTGTAATTTAATGTTTATACTTCTTTCATACCACTTTTAGGAGAAATAAAAATAAATTCACAAATTTTCATATTTAAAGTGAACAACGTCACTTCACCAAAAAAATTGTCATCCTAAATTTATAAAGAAAACAGTTTTGATTAGCGATCGTAAATAAAATCAAGAATTAAAAAGATACGAACAAAAATACATAAATTTAGGTAATTACTTGCATATGGTTAGTTATCGTTTTATTTAGAAAAATCATAAGAATACAAAAGAGTAGACAACGTGACCTCAAGGCTCAAACTGAGAACATAATCCAATTTGTTAAATGTATTTCAACAATTTCATTAAACTTCTTAAAGTTGTAAAAATACTAAGTTAATCAAATATAAAATTAGTGACTTTTTAATAAATTACTACAGACAAAAAATATCTATATTTAAAGTACAACCAGAAATAATGAAATAATTATTATATATATGTATATTAAATTATTTAATGAAATAACACATTTTTTAATATATATATATATATATATATATATTAAAAAATGTGTACTTATA
>JBBMKA010004724.1:0-10555 GCA_037833695.1 Sechiopsis laciniata | reverse complement strand
GTACTCTTAAAACTTTCATTTTAATCCCTATACTATCATAAAATAAGCATTTTAGTCCTTTCATCTCCTTTTATATTCCATCTTTAACCCTAACACTCAATAAATTTCTTGAAATGTCACTATAACGTTGTTTTGCTTTCCATTATGTATAAAATTTGTGTTAAAAATTTTCAAATAAGCACTAAAATGATCATACTTTAAAAGTAAAAAATAAAAGATGAAAATGGACATGTTAACGGCGCATAGACTAAAATGTATAAAAATTGTAAACATCTGGACCAATATGAACATTTTGATAAAGTACGAAAAAGAATGCTAAAAGTGCATAACAAAATAGTATTTAAACATAAGAAAGTTTTTTTTTTGAGATTACAACAATTTGGGAGTGGGAGGATTCAAACCTGTGACCTCTTAATCATTGGGCGTACACTGATGCCATCGAGCTACTTTTCTTGTTGACTAAACCTAAGAAAGTTTGAAAACTATAGCAACCAAATTGAAAACAAAATATCCGAATTCGATTACCAACGACTCATCTGATTCCGATCCAATTGTTTGTGTGCAGTTTTTCCAAGACATTCAGAATGTGACGACGATCGTGTTATCGGGGAGACACGAACACAGATGGATCGGAATCGGATTCTCCCACGACGGCGCTATGGTGGGATCAAGCGCCATAGTAGGTTGGATCGAAAGAGACGGCATCTCGGGAATAAGGCAATACTCTTTACAAGGCAAACAAGTGTCCAAAGTCTTACCTAACGAAGGCGAATTGCGATTCACCACGGCGAGCCCGGTCGTCGTCGCACGTGGCGATCTTCTCTACATCGCCTTCCAGCTCCAATTTGCCACTTCCCTTGCTTATCAGCCAATCTTAATTGCCAAAGGATCTGGAAATCCTTACAAAAATGGCTCTCTCCCTAAACATGTCAACAGTACCACCACCTACATCGAGTTCTCTACAGGTTTTTCCCATAATTTCAACAAATTAGGGCAGAAATTTGATTCGTTTGACATTAACAAAATTCTAACATTTGATAACTATTTTGTTTTTTATTTTTTATTTCTAAGTTTTGATTTTATGTTTTAAAAATTAAAACTTGTATATCTTTAATAATTGATTTTAGTTTTATGTTTCCTAAAAAAATATTTGATAACTATTTTTGTCTTAAAAAAATTACAACATTTTATTTTTTATTTTTTTAATTAATTTAATAAAATAAAATAAAATTATTTTTATAATATTTTATTTAATATACTACAATTATAAAATTAATAATTTTAGTCCTTTTTTAAATTTATATAGTTAACACGTGTAACATTTTTAACAAGATGATACCATTATATTTTAAATATACTATTTTTTTTTATAAATTAAATATATTAATTAGTCATTAATTAAATTAATTTAAAACAAACACATTAAAAGTATATGAGTAATAATTACAATATAAAGTTTCTAAAAAATAATAATAATAATTACAATATAATTTTTTTTTTTTTAAATTACAATATAAAAAATATGGTGTTATGATAATGAATAAAAAAATATCAAATTTTACAGTAAAAAATGATTAAATTTATATTTGTATATGCATATAAAAGATATTCATGTTAATACAAATATTTCACAAAATTATTTATGCTAATGGACGTTATGGTTTGAATTTTAAATGAGTTTTTATGATTGATTTAGAGTTTTAACAAAATGATTTCGAATATAGTCCATCTTTTTTTTTTTTTTTGACAGTGAATATATTCCATCTAAATTTAATGTTATTTATAAATAAATTTTGGAACAAATATTCTAAATATATAATGGTTTAATGAAGGTATGATTGGTTTTTCAAATTTAAGATTTACTGGTTGAGCTGGTTCTTATTATTTCTTCTTTATTGTTCAGTGTTTTTTTTTTTAAACAAATAAGTCTATTTTTAAGACAGGTTTGATAACTATTTAATTTTTTGTTTTTGGTTTTTTAAAATTTAATCCTACCACTTTTACTCTAACATATAGTTTTAATATTTTGATACTTACATCTTACTTGTGTTTTTAAAAACTAAATAAAAATTTGAAAGCTAAAAAAAACAGCTTCAAAATACTTGTTTTGGTTTATGAAATTTAGTTAGGATCACCTACTTACTTAAGAGGAGATGAAACTATATAGAAAATTTGAATAAATACAAATATAAATTTTAAGAACTAAAAACGAAAAACCAAATGATTATCAAACGAGTTAATCTTTTCGTTTTTAAATTTCTCCATAAATTTAAAAATGTTTTTAAAATTTAAAAAACAAAAAACTCAACTAAAAACAAAACTAAAAAGGTTATTAAACGGTACTTAATTGAATAGATTTACTGTTTTTTTTTTTACAGTTCTTCAATCAACACAGCCAATGGAGCCTAGAGATCTCAGAAGATACCATGGCACGATGGCGATAATCAGCTGGGGCATTCTCGCGCCGGCTGGAATGATAATCGCTAGATACTTTCGGCATCTTGAATCATCATGGTATTACCTTCATTCTTCGACACACTTCTTCGGATTCTTCTTCGGAATCATTGCGATGGCGATCGGCCGCCATCTTTATGAAACAATCAACGCCACTTTCGTCGTGCACAAGTTCATTGGATTCACTGTGTTTTGCCTCACCGGTCTCGAGGTTCGTAATGCGACGATTCTCACTTCCAGCATTTTGCTTTAACTTTTACGAAATCTAAAGCATAATTGTGTGTTTGGCTGCAGGTTTGCCAGTTCTTCGGAAGGCCGTCAAGTGAATCCAAACACCGACAGTGTTGGAACTTTGCTCACTATTGGCTGGGAAGAATCACAATGGTGCTTGGAGTTTCGAACATCTTCGTCGGTTTCTATGGACTCGACGTCGATCGGGGATTGAAGATGTGTTTCTATGTAGTGTTTGTGGCTCTGTGGATAACGATGATCGTCTTCGAAGTACGGTTGTGGAGAAAAAATACGATTCTGATAACCAACATTGACAATCAACCGCCAGTGTTTCGAGTTGATGTGAACTTAGCTGGTGGGAAATAGATAGAACCTTTTTGTAAAGAGAGCTGAATTTAGGTATATATATTGAGCTCAATGTTGGATAAGTGTTTTTATTTTATTTTTTATGCTTTGTAGTTTTATGTATATATAAGATTTAAATGTTAAATTTTGTCTATATATATTTTTTATAAATCTTAAATTAGTTTCTAACATAAAGTTGAAGTTGTCTTTGTTCATTTCAGCAATAATATTAATATAAAAAGTTTACCATTTAAACACACTTTTAAGTTTATGAGAGTAGTTTCTTTTAAGGAAAATTGTTTTTTTTAAAAAAAAAAACTTATCATAAAACCAACCTTAAATTTTTATTAAAATTACACGACTAAAACTTAATGAAAATACATTAAACAAAATAATATTTTAATCAAGATATAAAAATAGAAACTTATATGGGTGATTAAGTTTTTGACGTTATTAGCAAGCATTTCTTAACATTAAACATTGTTATTTTGTTGCCGTATTATCTATTTGTCGAAAATGTAAGAGTTTAAGTCCTTTTCTAGAAGTACTAAAAAAAGGTCATTTTCTAGAGACCAACAAAAGTATAAGTTTTTTCAAGCAACCAAAATTGATAACATCAATAAAAGGATTGTAAATTGTAACTCAAATATTATTTATTCATGGTAATTAGTTTTTTTTTTTTTTTTTCACCTAGGTTAGTTTTTGGGTTAGGACAACCTTGTAATTTGAGTGAATTGTAAAGTCATATATAAGCCTTATTGTGGGTGGGTTTAAAGCTTGAGAAAGAAGAGAGCATCTACTATTGTTATCTATTTGGAGTTTTGGGTTTGACATTTGAATGAGAATAGCATCTCAGCTTAATAGTGGATGTAGGATTACTTTTCGAACCACTCTACATTGGTGTGTTGTTTGATTCTCCACCATCTCCTTCTTATTACTTTAGATTTCATCTATTGTTCTTGTTTTGTTAAAATTGAATTTGAAAATTAATACAAACAGGATAAGCCATGACAAGAATACTCCCTCACAAGGAATACAAGATTTAAGAGAAACACAATCCTAACACGAAATCTGGGGCAACCCCACAAACCAAAGCAAACCCAACCACTGACCAACGACCACAATTAAACAACTTGAGTATTGATTTTTTAGCAAACTTTGGCGTTAAGGGACAACAAACCTACCCGAATCTCCACAATGGTATGATATTGTCCATTTGGGCCTAGGCCCTCATAGTTTTGTTTTTGGACTTCCCCCAAAATGCCTCATACCAATAGAAATATTTTTCTTCTCTTATAAACCCAAGATCTACTCCTTATTTAACCAATGTGGAATTCTACAACACTTTGTTTGTATTCCCAATATTTGGGGATTAATCCAACATCGATCCTATTCACTAAGGCATATGATTCCACCAACGAAATCGAAAAGGATAAAGGCTTCCAATCTGTAAAGAGACAGAGCTTATCGAGAAGGGCATACCCAACCCAATCCAAAGATACTACTTTGTCAATCAACTAAACCCTAAACAAAACAATACGTTTAAACCTAAGCCTACCCTACAAAAAACCATCTATCCTAGACTTGAAAAAGAAAACCAGAAAGCAATAAGTTAGAAAATACAAATTTGAGGCAAAACAAGCACACATAAACCTAAAAGCGATATGTTAGCAAAAGATTTGAAAAAGATATAAGCACAAAATCAGTAGACACTGAGAGTCAGGGACGAAACTTGATAGACTAGCCGAGTGATTCGATCGTTCCAAAAGAGTCGGTTTAAATCGAAATTGTAGTGCAAAATTGCTAGATCTATACTCCAAATCAGATTGCAAATGATAGATCTAAACCAAAATCAAACCAAATACCAAATAGAGATGAAATCAAACCAAATAAAGAAGATGGAGAAGAGAGACAAAGCACACCGAATTTAAGTGGTTCGGGAACGTCCCTACTCCACTGTTATGAATCGATTGAGCTTAATCGATCCACCATCAAAATGTCATTGCTAAGATTGTATAAGGGCTCCCAAATGTGGCTAGGGTTTCTAAACTCTCTCTCTCTCAAGGAAGAAGAAACCCCCAAATATGCTTTATATAGGAGCATCAATACACATCTTTCATGATTAGTAAACTAACCCTTAATTAATCAAAGTTAAACATTAACTCACTAAATGAGCTAATACATGATGTGTATTTCACCTAATAACATAAATTGAACAAGGTTGGCCTGATCCCGAACCAAACCAGACCGACAGATAGTTTGGGTAAAATAACTTTTGTTTGAAATGATAAAATACACTTTTTGTATGATTTGAGGTTAATGTCTTTTTAGTCTTTTGAAGTGTTAAATATTACATTGTAGTCTGTGTATCTAAATGATACATCTCATAATTGCTAATTAAAAAATTAATATTATGTTTAAATTGTTAAAAGCTAAATGGTTCTAGTTTTCAACTAAGCATAGCTCAAGTAGTTTTCTATATAAGTTCCCTTTTTTTTTTTTTCTTTTTTCCTTTTTTTTTAGCTTTATTTAAAAATTATAACTCAAAATTAAAGAATTAAAATTAAAATCTATTAATTTGAATAGACTAATTAAAAAACAAAAAGATTTTTTCATAAAGTTGAGGACCCAAAAGTCTTACGGGAATATTTTTGAAAATTTTTTGTGAGTAGTAATGATGTCAAAATTAATATATATATATATATATATATATATATGTATGTGCAGTAAGAACGGATTCAAGTCATCTCAAATTGATAGTTACAAAATTGATATGTTTTAATCAACTAAATTAAATGAGATTCATAGGTTTTAACTAAGTAAAATCGATTAAAAAAAACCCTAAATAAAATCAATAAGCGTCAATCAAGTGAAACCAAACATAATAAAATTCAATCAAATTAAATATTTTATATTTTATTATACGTGAATTTTTTTTAAAGTTATAATTAAATGAAAACGCTAAAATTTACTATCCCTAACAAAATTTTAATATATATTTTTTTAATTCGATTAGAAACTAGGAAGCTATTCAAACCTATAACCATTTTTATTATAAAAATATATTAATGTCGCTAACCTATTAAAATCATAAAATTTTGCCAACAAAAGTAATTGTTCAGAAGCATTAGTGTACACTCAAAGAAGTCTTGGGATCGAATCTCTCATTCCCAATTGTTGCAATCTAAAAAATATATATTATGAAATTTTGCTAACAAGAGCAGTTGTTCAAGGTAATAATGTAGATAACAAAGTCTTTTATTCGAATCCTCCATCCTCAATTGTTGTCATGAAATTTTAATGTTAAAAGTAAAATTAAAAAAAGGTAGAGAAAACTTTTCAAAAAAAAAAAAAAAAAAAAATCGAGAAAGCTTTGGTTGACTTCCAAAGTGATTACACGAAAGATAGTAAATCCATCACGTATTTTATCTTTAAAATTGTTTGATTTTGATTTTCATTTTCATTTTCATTTTCTCCACGTCAGCAAAAAGGAAAAAAAATTAAAAGAACAAATGATTTAGATTAATACAAAAAAAAGGGCGAATTAAGCGGCATCCTCCAAATGATAGAAAGTAGTTTCCGTTAGTTCTGGAGTCTTGAGCAATGAATTAGCCACAAACAAAAATCCATGGCGATTCCAATTCCAAGCTTCCCCCATTACTCAAACAACAACCCTAAAAAAAAATTCTCTCATTTTCTTCGGATCAAACTCTCTCATGTTTGCAGTAATCGATCATGGACAAATCGCGAGATGATGATCTGTTGTGCATCAGGTATCGAACTAAGAAAAGGGCCAGAAATTGCAAGAGAAACCCTAACATCAATGGCGGAATCCTCATCAACAGCAGCGATAATCAGATCCAAAACCAAAACAACTGCGTTAACAAGAGGACGAGTTTCTATGATTTGTTCTGGTCTTTGCTCTTTTCCCTCTCTTGTCTCGTCTGCTTGTTCTACTCTGAGCTCGTTCTTGGCTATGGCGATACTGGTACAATTCTTGTTATTGATTTTTCTTTCGGTTTCTTGTTGTTTTGGTCTTTTTTTTATATCTTTTGTACCTAATTTTGCGTTGCCTGAACGAACTCCCCTTTTCTTCGTTTGGGTTGTGTTTTGATTTGTCTTTCGTGGAACGGGATGGAGGATGCTGTTTGGTTCTTAATGTTATGTTTTCACAATTTCTATGTGTTTTTTTTTTTATGATAATGAGATTTCGTTTTCGTTCTATTTTCCAGTAATTAGTATGCAGATCTGTTGATGTTTGGATATGATTTTGAATTGTTTTTACATGAATTCATTGGTCTTGAAAGGATAAAAGTAATTCAATCTGTACGCTGGAATATTGGTTTATCTGGGCTGTTCTTTGTATAGAAATTCTCTGTTTGGTGATGATTGTAATAGTTTCTGGCTCTGCAATGTTTGCGTTTGACCCCATTATATTTTACTTTCTATTTTATAATCGGGAATGAAAGCTTCACCTCACTATATACTTGGTGCACCTACGCCGGTCTCAAGGTCCCGACATGGGAAACAACAAGAAATTTTACAATTAAGTTCGTTCGTGGGTTTCGAATCTGTGACCTCCATGGGAATATGCATGGGAGATCCTAAGCCTCTACCAACGAGACGGCCTCTTGGAGACCTGACCCCATTATATTTGGTTGTTAAGGAAAGATGGCGACCGTGATTGAAACAATCAAGTTTTCTTGACCACTAAGCCGATTTATGATGGGATCGATGTTTTTGAAAGGGTGATTCCTTGTACTTGTACCATAAATTAGGTTCGAATGACTGAAGTTATGTTTTCCAGGAGATTCTTCATCTGTGAACAGAAGCAGTGTCAGCCATAATCATGGAAATCAGAAGCGAGGTGATCACGCCTATTCATCCATAGCAAATGGAAATTGTAGTATGAACTCTGGATTAACTTTTGAACTTATTGTGGCAATGAACTGTAATGAATCATATGTTAACACAACTTTGCATATTCCAATTATTCACTTCCAGAGTCAAAAGCATTTGAAGAAGCAGTATTGAGTGAACTGGTATATTCATCTTTGATGTGCGAAGTACAACAGCCAGAGGAGAAACCAAACTCAACAGAACATCAGGAAGGTTCTAGTGGCAGAACTTCTAACCCCAAATATCTTAATTTGGATGATTTTCGCAACAATACAATGAAAGATAAAGAAGGAAAAATGCCGGATCAGTTAGTTAACATAACTCATCGGCTTGAACCAGATGGATCTGATTACAACTATGCATCGGCATCGAAGGGTGCAAAGGTTGTTGCTCATAACAAGGAAGCAAAAGGAGCATGTAATATATTGGGGAAAGACCATGATAAGTATCTGAGGAACCCTTGTTCTGTAGGAGGGAAGTATGTTGTAATTGAGCTCTCAGAAGAAACCTTGGTAGATGCTGTGAAAATTGCAAATTTTGAACATTATTCTTCTAATTTCAAGGAGTTTAATTTGTCTGGCAGTTTGAGCTATCCAACAGAGACATGGTCTAAATTGGGAAACTTTGTTGCTGCTAATGTAAAACATGCTCAAGTCTTCAAGCTGCCTGAGCCAAAATGGGTTAGGTACTTAAAGCTGGATGTTCTTAGTCATTATGGATCAGAGTTTTACTGCACAATGAGTATAGTGGAGGTTTATGGTGTTGATTTCTTGGAGAGGATGCTTGAAGATCTCATTGTCACCTCTTCAGAAGTTGCTCCAAAGAAAATTTCACTCGACGAGACTAAATCAACTGTGTCGCCTTCTTTGAAATCAGATGTTGGCTCAGTTAATGAGGTCCAAAACGATGAAATTAACGTATCCACTACTGGTGATGGGACAGAAAGCATGGATGATCCAACAAGTCTTGCTATAGAGGTTTCAAAAGTTCCCACGAATGTTAATAAGTTTCCTGAACCTGTAATTGAAGCTAGACAACAGCTGAACGGTAGAATTCCTGGTGACACTGTCCTGAAGATCTTGATGCAGAAGGTGAGGTCACTTGAGAGTAATTTGTCAGTGCTAGAGGAATATATCAAAGAATTAAACCGACGACAAGGGAAACTTTTACCGGATCTTGAAAAAGAGATGGCTAGAATGTCATCGCTTCTGGAGAATAATAAATTAGTTATTCAGGATCTCATGGGCTGGAAGGAAACAATTGTGAGTAACTACTTTCATGCATTATTTCCTGACTAGATACTACAATAAAGAGTTTTCCTTATTCTGATAATACTTATATCTTTACCATATTTTAAGGAAAAAGAAATAGCTCAATTCAAAACATGGAAAACGGCTGCTACATCGCAAATGAATGAATTGGTCAGAGAAAACAGTATTCTCAGGTTAGATTCTAAAAAAACTTTTTAGTACATAAATTTCATAACAATGAACTATTAGATAGTTTAAGTTTTATCTCAAAATTAACTGGTAACGAAAGTGCGATTCTCAATATGCACCGCACCCTCAACCCTCAAAATGGGGCCTCTTTGAGTTCACCATTCTTGGATCGAATCTTAATTTTTTTTTATTAGATTGAATATCCGTTTGAGTTTAATGAACTTTGAGATACGAAGTTCCATCTCAAAACCAATTGATTATGAAGGGATTAGCTCATCTATCTTATAAATGCTAGGAGGTCTCCTCACCTTTCTAATGTGGGATTTTGAACATGAGTTAATTTCACTTACATAAATTTTATAACGATGAACTATTAGATAGTAGTATGAAGTTTCATCTCAAATTTAATTGACAATGAGAATAAAACATCTCATCTATATTATAAATGCTTCCTCACCTTTCCAATGTGAGATTTTCAATATACCCGTTTGGGTTTAATATAGTTAGTATGAGGTTCCATCTCAAAATCAATTGGTTATGAGGGGATTAGTAACTCACCTATCTTATAAATGCTAGAAAGTCTCTTCAACTTGAGCTAATTTCACTTACTCTCCCTCCCCTCTCATTACAGCTTAAATATTGAAAAAATTGCAAGCAACCAAGCCAAGCTGGAAAGTAAAGAACTGGCCGTGCTAGCCGTGAGTTTTCTTCTGATGTGCATTGCAACTGTGAGGCTGCTTTCAGCTAAGATTCTGATGTTTTTTGGAGGCTATCAATCCGAGAAGACGAGCTCGACGAGTAGGGGTTGGGTATGGATACTTGTTAGCAGCATGATGACAGTAATCCTTCTTGTCATTTATAGTTAGCAATAGCAACAACTACTGTTCCCTTTTTGTAGTTCTAGTTCCTTGAGTCCCTATAGGAAAATACAGAGGAGAAGCCACATTTTCCAGGATCTATCCAAGAAACAAAACAAAGAAAAAGGGTCCCTGAAAATGAAGGGAAAATAGGTATAAGCCTGGAACCTCTTCCTCTTTAACCCTAATAATATACATTTTGCTCCTATATATTCTTCAAACAGCTTATCTCATATGAATATTATATTTGAATTTGAAAGAGCTTTACTGTATGTATGTGTATATACATATATATATACATATATACATATATATATACATACATATATA
>JBBMKA010004713.1:0-12176 GCA_037833695.1 Sechiopsis laciniata | reverse complement strand
TTTATTAAAAAAAATTATTAATTATTTGTTAACTTTTTTAATTTAAATTTAATTAACTAAAAAAATTGTAAAAAAATAATTCATAACTCTTCTTACAATAACCTGCACCCCAAACACCGTTTATCATAACCACTCTTATAATAACCTGCACCTCAATCACTGTTTATTATAACTCATCGTTTATTATAACCCTCCGTTTATCATAACCCTTCGTCTACAAGTACATAATCGGTGCCTCAAACGCACCCTAAACTTTCATTATTGTTCTATTTTAATTCCTTGACTTTCAAATGCTCAATTTTAATCTCTAAACTTTTAAATATGTCAAATTTTAGTCCTTAACTTTTATATTTATTGAATTTTAGTTTTTTAACTTTCAAATGTTCAATTTTAATTTGAAGTTTAAAAATGGTCCTTCATGGCAAAAAAAAAAAATCTCGTGTCTTCTTCTCCGTTTGTACTCTGTTTTATTATTATTATTTTTAAATATTGGGTAAAAGGGGTGTAGAGGAAGAAGAGGCCAAAGAAATTTTTGATCCGGCCAAATTGTTTGCCTACTCATAATCGGACCCACATGAAACGAAAACGTCAAGGATACCTCCGGCTTTGCTTTGCTTCGGTGGTGGACTAAACACTTTTACAATTCCAATTTCCAATTGGCCGACCATTTTTTCCTTTCATTTAATTAGAAAGTTTGATGTGATTTTATCCCCACGCCCCACAACATTCCTTTCTTCCCCCACATAACAAACAAAATTAATAATAATTAATCAATTCTGTTACTTTTAAAACATCAATTTGTGTATAATAATAACTTCAAGGATAATGTTATCCCTCCACCGAGGCACATGTATTCACTGCTTTGCTTTCCTGCAACTCTGATTTCATCCAATTTGTGAAAGTAATTCCTCCTCCACCCTTTTCACCCGATATTTAAAAGTTCAAGGATCAAAATTGAACACTTGAAATTTGAAAGATTAAAATTAGACAAATATGAAAGTTGAGCAATTAAAATTAAACATATTTGAAAGTCTAGGGACTAAAATTAGATATTTAAAAGTTAAGGGACCAAAATAAAACAATGATAAAAGTCTAGGGACTAAAAGAGTATTTTAAGCTTTTAACAATTTTCTTAAATTATTGCGGATTCTAATTTTATTCATTTCTTCAGTGAAGTTGATTAATTGTCCATTAATTGATGGAAGATTATGAACTAAAAATCGATTGAAACATGGACGTTTTGATCATTTTACAGAAATAATCTATTTTATTTTGTTATTTTTTGGTTATTTATTTTTTTTTTTTTTGGCTATGCAGGTAAAATCCCATAGTTATTAGCAATGGCAAGAAAAGCTCGGTGTTTCAGCTGCTAGTAAGGCCATTATGATTGATCAAGTCTTATCAAACTAATATAAACAAATAATATAAACAAATGTTGGCAGCATGGCCAATCCTACAACACAGTTGACTCTCAGTGGTACCTTCGGTATTGTTGATGCCATATCGTTGCCCATTTGATCGTCATCTTCCATGACCGCCGGTTATTCTAATTTCTACCACCAAAATTGCCATGTTGGTTCTGCCAACCTCGCCCGTGATTTCGTTGACTATGTTAAATGTGGCGTAGACTTTAATTAGAGTTTCATTTATGTCACTAATTATTAAATACATAATTAATAATAATAGAATTAATATTGTTTGGGTTATTAAACCTAATTAGAAATTAGTTTTTGGTGTGGGCATTCTCATTTCACCATGTACACTCATTATAAATAAAGTGGTTTGCATTTAAATTTAGGTTAAAGCATTTTTTAGTTTTTTAGGCATTGGATCATTTGAAAGAGATATATAATTGAATTTGCTAAGTGTGTGTGATTTAGGAGGTGTTTGACTCTAGGGTAAAAATTTTGTAGGATGGTATTGTATGATAAAGATTTTGCAGTGGTGGAATAAAATATAGAAAGTTAATGTTTAAAGTGAATGTGTCACAAGAAAGTACATTAAAAGTTAGTGTTTGTGTGGAAGTATATATGAAAGTTTAATCAAAGTTAATGTTTGAGGTGTATGCATGGCTGAAGTATCAAATATATTTTTTTCCTTTTTAAATAACAAATTGGTCATTATGATAAATTTTAACTTATTTTTCATTTAAATTAATTCAATGATGTTAATAATTTTAATCCTAAAAAAATATCAAAATACAAAATTTTAACTTATTGGTCAAACGTTTTGATGTTCAATTTTTTTAAGTATATATCAAGGGAGGGGGGGCAAATACCGATTCAAATCTGTGACGCTGGTGATGAACGAGTTTACTACCAAACAATGAAACCATTGCGCCACTGACCCATTCGTTAATTATTTTATTAATTAATAGAAGGGAAGATTTAAATATAATCTTATGTGTATCGATAAACAAATTAAATTCTGGTTGGTATGAACCAATTTATCTATCCGATTAATTGATGGAAAGAAAAAAATTGTAGAGACTAAACTCAAATTTCTTTTAAAATATGACTAAATTCTAACTTTTAAAATAATTAAATTTAATTTAATTTATTTTTAAACTTTAGGTATGCATTTTGTACATATTTAATCTGTGGTATATTATTAAATATAAAGTTTACTAGCTAATTATGATATAATAAGATAAGAGGATTAAAGTAAATGGTTTTATTGTTAGGTCATAATCGAATTCAACGATCTTGAAAATCGATATCTCATTTATTTGAGAGTATTAGTGTCCTCTACGTATGTTTGTAGTCCACCTCCTCCAACTTATATTAAAAAAAAAACAAGAGATTTAACTTCAAAAAAAAAAAAAAAATGTAGTTACATTTTTACATCAAAGTAAAGAGGAAAGAAGTTTTGCAGTTTAAAGGTATTGAAAAAAAAAAAAAAAAGTTAGCCCAGGATAGCAAACAAATGGATAAAAAAAATAAAAAATATTGGCACATTATAGTTTGATCGAGAAAATAAAAAACAAGGAATAAAATAAAGGGTATTAGTAGCAAATTTTCCCTTTTAAAAAATTAATTAAAAAAATGTCTACTATCTTTAGACTTAAAATTAGTGTCCAAAAATAAGATTAGGAGGAAAGGTAATTAAATCATTCTAATACTACCCTTAGATTGAGTTTCGTTTTTCCAACATATTTAATAATTAAATAAATCAATAAAATAATAAATTAATCCAAGTCACATCAACAACCTAAAATCATAGAGAGAATATCTCCATGTCTTTTTATTTTTATAATTAATTTAGACATTTTTTTTCGATTTCTCCACCATATTCCGATTCTTTAAAAAAAAATATATATATATATATCATCACACAATTTACTAAAATTCTAATCCACTTTATTCTGATCATTATATATATATACATATAATCCCCACTACGATTTCTAAGTTTGAATCTTAATAAATTCCCAACTTCAAAACCAATGCACCGTACGATCAACATTTCTTTTCAATTTTCTTTATTATATTTATTAGGAGTTTTGTTATACTTTTTATACATTTTGTGAGATTGATCAGCATTGCCTTTCAATAAAACTACGTTCTACCCTGAATCGTTAAATCGGGGGCTATAAACAAGTGTCATAAACCACAAAGCAACTAGAGATTTCATAATACACATGTACATATTACGTCCACAAACAATTAAGTATGACATCACATTTTTGCTCTCGTCATATATATATATATATATATAATTTTTTATTTTTTTGATAACATGAATGTACATATTACGTACAACATACAACAACATTATTCATGATTTTTCACTCGAGATTTCGATAGATAATATAGAATCAAGACAAGTGTAAATAAAGAATTTCCACTTGTATTGATTTGAATATGTGCGAGTGTAGAGTACAATCTCTATTTGTTCCTCTAATTCTTTCTCTCTCATATACAAGTATTACAAGGGCTATAAGGCTTGTTCTCGAGGTGGAATTTGTCTCTAGGGCTTTGCAGCTAGCTTGTTCTCAAGGTTGACTTTGTTGATGTTGGATGAGTCTCTAACTTGTTGATCTTTAATCAGTCTTTGACTTGTTGATCTGTGATTGGTCGTTGACTTGTTGATCTTTGATCAGTCGTTTACTTTTTTATCTTCTTTGATAATCGGTCTCTAAACTGTTGATTTTTTATTGGTCGTTGACTTGTTGATCTTTTGATCGGTCTTTGACTTGTTGATCTTTGATCGGTCGTTGACTTGTTGATCTTGTTTGACGATCAATCATTGACTTGTTGATCTTCTATGCTGATCGGTCTCTGACTTTTCGATCTTTGATCGGTCTTTGACTTGTTGATCTTCTATGTTGATCGGTCTTTGACCTGTTGATCGTCTATGTTAATCGTTGACTTTTTGATCTTCTATGATGATCGGTCATTGATTTGTTGATCTTCTATGATCGGTCATTGACTTGTTGAGCTTCTATGATCGGTCAATGACTTGTTGATCTTCTATGATCGGTCGTTGACTTGTTGATCTTTTATGATGATTAGTCGTTGACTTGTTGATCTGTTTGATTGATCCATTTGAATAACACTAAGCGTGTTCTTTTTGTTTGTGCGACTTATTTATGGAATCGTTTGACCTTTGAAGTGATTTTGGACTCAAGATGGCATTTGATCTTCAAAACAGTAGAGAGACTACAACTTTTGCGAATTCCCTCTCAAGTTCTAAATTCATGAACCTTCGAAGCAATTTTTGGCTTGAAAATGATATTTGATCCATGGAAATTTGGAGAAGATTCAACTTTGGAGAATCTTTTCTGGAACTTCAGATCTTTGGCCGCTTTCTTAAATGAAGAAAACTCCTCTATTTATAGAGTTTTCATGGATAATAGGCTTGAGCCTTGATGGGTTTTTAGGCTCGGCCCTTGGGCTTGGTCTTTTGGGCGTGGATTTCATAACTTGGTTTACTAAATGAACTTGGTCTGGTTTAATATTGACCCAAATTCAAGATAAATCAATTTATGGTCCAATTTAATTTTGAGAAATATTGTCTCAAAATTTAATTTAATTTTTCCATTAATTTTGGGATAATGATGTGATGATCTATGACTGACTGAAATTTCTCAGTCAGCAAATGCCCCATTTTTTAGGTTTATGCACGAACATATGTGGATGAATCTTAAAAAAGATAATTTTGAGTCGAAACACAAGCTTTCCTTTTTGGCTTCTAATCTCGTCTCTTTGAAGCGTCAACTAATTAATCGGGAGCGTACAAATTTGGTCACAACTTTTTTTTTTTTTTTTTTTTTTTTTTTTTCTTGACGTATTAATTGATTCCATGTCAATCAATCAAAATTTGAAATTTGGTCATAATTATGATTTTATTTATTTGGCCTGAAAAAGATTGAAATTTTAGTAAAATTTATGCTCTACTTGATTTCAAAATGATTTTATGGCGGCGTCAAAATTTCAACCCAAATTTATATTTGAAATAGGTGAAATTTAGGCCAAGCTTATATCTTCCACAAAATTTGAATTCAATAATTTTGATAGAATTAATTTTATCAAATTTGAATTGGGGTAAGATTTGAATTATACCCAATTATTTTAAACAAACCTTACCTAATTTGGAGTAAAATTTGAACTTGAATCTTGAACCTAATTTCAAGAGATTGAAGGTGTGTCCAATTTTCTTGGCTTGTTGACTTCGAAAATCTTTGATTGTCTCCCATAATTTTAAATTGGCAAAGATTTTTCTTCAGCTTGAAAAAATGAGCAACTCCTGATTTTAAAAGTTTAGCATACGTTGAAATTTGTCTTGGAGGAACTTGAATCCTTTGACTTTGATTAAATTGAAGTGGACCAACCACATTTCCTTCGAAACTGATGGAACTTTAAATTTGAATCCACATACACGAGATTTTTGAGTCAAGAAAATTTTAGCTTGAATCTTAAAGCTTGAAATTTAATGGTATCAACAATGCTCAATTTTGAATCTCAAGGGAATTTTTTTAAAATTGGCTTAGATTTAAGATGGAACCAATTTTATTTATTGAATTTGATTGAGCCTTGCACTTGAATGAGACTTTTAGTTTAACTTGAAACTTGAAATGAACTTCCAATAGTCTTCATTTTTATTTGAATTTTGCATTTACAACTCACTTTACTTGAGCTTGTACCAGTACCTGCGCAACCATTTAATGTCTGAAATTTTTTCTTCTATTGGCAGCCACGAACATGAAATTACTTTAGATTTTAATAAGAACAATTTTACCATATATTTTTTCTTACTTAAATATCTACATTATACTTATATTTATAGAAACCAAATTAAAATTGTAACTTCAAAAAACAATAACAATAGACTTAAATTTCAAAAACAAAAAATAAAAAATAAAATGGTTATGAAAAGGCCCTAAACTTTTGGATAATTTTTTATATTTTTGAACAAACCTTCCAGAAAATCATGGTAGAAAATTCATATAAATCTTCCAGAGTAATTGCTTCATATATTCGGTGTGCTGTGTACCAATCAGGAACAAGACGCTAAAATTCATATTTGTATATATTGAATTTTAGATTTTATCCCTAAGATAATGGAAAATATCTTTTCTTTGTTTCAAATCCAGATCTTTATATGATATCAATTGCTCGAGTTCTCTGCCGCTACCAAAGTTCATTTGTAGATTTTCGTCGTGGACGAGTTGCTACGAATAAATAAAATAATATGGAAATATCTCATCCAATATTTATTCCTCATATATACTTAGAAATATCAAAATCCATATGTAACTTGGATCTTAAATGAAGATGGTAAATTCAGAAAGTCATATATATATATATATATATATATATATATATATATTTAACTCCAATTTGATAAGATACTCACGAAGATTTTATTCTTAAATCTTTCCTATAAATACCATATTCATAAGCCAGACTTCATCACACAATCCGTGAGGATGAAGGTGTCGTTGGAGTTTGAACGCCACTGCCATATTTTTTTCCTTTTTTGCTTTTTTTTTTTTGGCATTAAAATGTTGATTTTTTTTTCAAACTATTCTTCTTCCTTCAATGCTCCATATATTATTTTTGAGCAAGATATCTTTCCTCTTGGTCTTCAAGGTGGGACTGTTGTCCACATGCTGATATATTTTTTTTCATGCGAACTATATTTTTCACTTATATGTGAGATTTCTTTTTCTTCCTTTTCGTCCCATGCATTCCACAAATGGTTTTCTGCATCGTCCAACTTGTTTATACTTAAATTTGATTGGTCTTTGAACTTGCTTCAAATTTGTTGCACAAAAAAGAGAACAATAATGCAACATGCCTTCAACCCACTTGAACGAGATTTTGGGTTAGACTTGAAATTAATCTTCTTTCTCAAAGCATTATTATTATTATTTTTTTTTGTTTACCCAAATCCAAATGAAAATTGAATAAAAAATTGGGAGCATTCCATACCCATTGGTTTGATTTCCAAATGATTTTGTAGCGCCATCGTGCAACCACTAGAGTCGATCAATGAGTCACACAGTTGGAGCCAGTTTCTTTTGTTTGTCTATGTAATGCGATTTTTTCCTCTTTTTCTTTGTGTTTATGACCATATTGCAATAGGTTGATTTCTTTTTGTTGAAACAGTACTCTTAGCTTAGCCCAAACAGGAATGGAATTTGAGAATCCCCACGGTCTATCAAGTTTGGCTTGAACTTTGAGACCTTTTCTCCACATCTAATTTTTTTTTGTACTTCCTATTTCCTTTTTTTTTTTCAAATAACAATTCCAATCTTGCTTTTCTTCTTCCTCTGACTGCAACATCGGTTTTTTTTTTTTTTTTTTTTTAATATCAAATAACCTCTTAATATTTAATTTCAACTAGGTGAAATTTGAAGTAATATTACTTCTCATCATGGTGAGATGATTTAAAGAGACCCTTGATGCCCTATAAAGAGACCCTTGATGACGCTATAAAGAGACCCTTGATGACGCTATAAAGAGACCCTTGATGGCGCTATAAAGAGACCCTTGATGGCGCTATAAAGAGACCCTTGATGGCGCTATAAAGAGACCCTTATAAAGAGACCCTTGATGGCGCTATAACAGACCCTTGATGGCGCTATAGCAGACCCTTGATGGCGCTATAACAAACCATTGATGGTAGAGACTAGTTGATGGTGCTATAAAGAGATCGGTTGATGGTGCTATATTTTGAGTTCTTGGGTCATTTATATTTTTGACTCATGGGGCCTAATGATAGCTAGTAGTTTATACTCATACACTGAGGAGTATCATGTAGTTCATACTTATACGCCAACGAGTGTTCCTTCTTTAATCAAAACATTTCTTTAAGATTTTTTCGTTGATCGAACTAATATTGGTCCATTTTCATCAAAATGTCTTGTGATTTTCACATGCTTCAAGTGACATAGATGTTTCATCAATACCTTTATTGAACACTTCGATCTTTGTGTCTTTGATGATGGTGGCATAAGAACTCAGTTTTATCTTGTTCAACGTCTCCATCTGGCGGGTTGGTGATAACAACATCGTGATGTTTAACTCATATTGAACCTTCTATTTGAAAGGTAACAAAGATCTTTTTCTTTATTCTGAATGGAGCAGTGTTATAATTATCTTCATGACTTTTCATTTTGCTCAAAGTTTTTTTTTTTTTTTTTTTTTTGAAGTTTCTCTTGAGCTTTCACAAGAGAGTCGGTTAAAAACTAACTTGGTACGCCCTCTATCTTTTGTCACAGTCACACCAAACCTTCAAAAAACTTGCGGCTTGATACTGTAGTTGGTCTTGTATTTTCTCTTCTTTTTGTTGGCTTGCTTCATCTTTGAAATGATGATGATTGTGCTTCAGTTAGAGTTAGGGACATTTCTTCTCTCTTTGATGTAAAGATATTTTATCTTTGAGAAGTTGAACATCGAATAATTGAAGGCTTGACACGATCAAAGATGGAAGTTCTTTACTTGATTTCTATTGTATCATCAATTTCTTTGGCGGTGATACAATGTGAACTTGCAAATTATCCCTTCCACTTTTGTTATGGGAAGAAAACTTCTTGGAAAGAAATCTGCCAACGTTATTGCTTGAAGCTTCGAAAAGAGATTTTTATTTTCTTCTCCCACAGGATCATGCTTCCTTACAATTTTTCTATCTTTGCTCTTCGGGAATCTCTTTATCTTTGTTTTGCGACGTAGACGTGATTCTTTTCGAACATAATTTGGCATTCATTTCTTGCGACGAGTTTCTATGGTGCAACCTTTTGAAGACTCAATTCTTGACAGTAGCGATCCGATGATTATTCTTAAAATGAAATGTCGACGGCCTCAATTGAACAAAATTGAATCGAACATTGAGAACCGTTATGTCTAGATCTCTTAAATGGCTGTACATTAGGTTAAAGGACTATAACGATAGGATTTTCTTAGGCTCCTCCGTCGATATCCAACTCTATTTCTTTTCTTGGGCTAATCTCATAATCAACTCTTTCAGAATGAAACACTTCTCCACTGAATGGCTAACGATGCGATGATACTTGCAATAGTTAGAATCATTTATCTTTCCTAACTCTTCTGGTCACTTCATGATTCTCTTTGCAAGCATATCACATGTCGTTCAAGGTTCATTTATCTCGAGGGACTTGGAGCGACTATGGGTGACAGGTCCAATGTAAATGCTTGAAGCAACTGCCTTTGATGCAACGTTTCTTGTTGTGATTGAGACTTTTGAAGTAGTAAGTCTATGGTACAGCTTTTCTAGACATAATTACTTTATTTTATGTGAGAGAAGAAGATGAGAGGTAGGGATGGTCCCACTGGGCTTTCCAATTTGTTCACACGAGATTTCGATCGATAATATAGAATCGAGACATGTGTAAATAAGGAATTTGTGTTTGTATTGATTTGAATATGTGCGAGTGTGGAGTACAATCTCTATTTGTTCTTTTTATTCTTTCTCTCTCATATACAAGTATTTCGAGGGTTATAAGGCTTGTTCTCGAGGTAGAATTTGTCTCAAGGGCTTTGCAGCTTATTCACAACGTTGACTTTATTGATGTTGGATGAGTCTTTGACTTGTCGATCTTTAACCGGTCTCTGACTTGTTAATCTTTGATTGGTCCTTGACTTGTTAATCTTTTGATCGGTCTCTGACTTCTTGATCTTTGATTGATCATTTTCTTTTTGAACTACTTTGACGATCGGTCTCTGAATTGTTGATATTTGATCGGTCGTTGACTTGTTGATATTTTAATCGTTCTCTAACTTATTGATCTTTGATCGGTCGTTGACTTGTTAATCTTCTTTGATGATCCGTCGTTGACTTGTTCATCTATCTCTAACTTGTCAATCTTTGATCGGTCTTTGACTTGCTGATCTTCTATGTTGATCAGTTTTTGACTTGTTGATCTTCTATGTTAATCGATCTTTGACTTGTTGATCTTCTAAGTTGATCAGTCTTTAACTTGTTGATCTTCTAAGTTGATCTGTCTTTAACTTGTTGATCTTCTATGTTGATCGTTCATGACTCTCGAATAGAGTCAAAATTATAGATAATCTGAGGTCATTGTTTGAGTCTATTATTTAAAATCCAATATGAGAAAGGTGAATATAATGAGAAAAAGGTGAAAATAGCTAATGCTTACGCATTAGAGGAATAAATTGAGAGATATGAATTATAGCACAGAAAATGGCAGAATTAGCACACTTAGTGTGTATTTAGCAAAGTTTATGTTGATAAACTATTTATTGCAAGAATTTGTGATGCGGAGTTGAGAATCAAGACGCGCGATTGTAAGCGGAGCAACGTTCGGAGAAACGCCAAGGCACCATAAACGAAATAAGAAAAGAATCAAATGGAAGCAAAATGTTGACTAACCAGACACTAGAGAGACAAATTGCTTAAATCACGAGATTCTTGCCTTAAACACACAAATATAATTGATAAATTCATACAAGAAAAGATGTCGCATCGATCGATCCGTGCCTATTCTAGAAGATTCGAAGGATGATTATAAAACGAGACCTCTGTAATAGGATTTTGGGAGGTTGGAGAGTTTTCGAAACCGAGAGTTTTTACATTGTTGTTTTTCTCTGTTTTTCTTATTATACTCATTTCATTTAAGCAATACTATTTCAGCATGTTTTCCATGTCGTTATCTGTATTTCTTGTTTGTATGATGAACTAAATTCGTTAAGGCAACACTAGGGAAAAGTGGTTAGTCTTAGAATGTGTTAAGAAGGAATAAAAAGTGAGTAAATACTGTATGTTAACTAGGAGCAATCAGCAATAGTAAGTATCAACAGGCCATCCACACACACTAATAGGTTGTAAATCGGAAGAGGAAATAGTCTAGGACTAGTTTGCATGTTCAGTAGGTTAGTATTAATTCTTTACTACTTTAAATTGGAATTTAGGAATAAACGTGTAACTACTGCATACGTCGTGCCGGCTGATCATTACATCAAGTTGCGGTGGAAGTTAGGCTTGATGCGAACTGAAGCGAAAGCGAAATTTTGTGCGGCGTAGTATGATAATTACTCCTCACCGCATGTTTCTTTGCAACGCATTGCTAGTACTAACCACGAGTATCCTGGTTTAGCCTTATTCTCTCATAATCTACTTTACAACTGTTCTTATTTCATTTATGCTATTCAACCTAATCAATCACAACAACCATTCGTTTTATTTCTGTCAATTCTAAACATCATCTTAGATAAATCACAGTCTCTGTGGAGATCAATAATTTACTTATTACTTACAGCAGACCGCGTATACTTGCCCGAGTGTGAGTTTATTGCACACGAGGCAATTAGGTTTTCCACAGTCAATCGTTGACTTCTTGATATTCTATGATGATCGATCGTTGATTTGTTGATCTGTTTTATTGATCCATTTGAAGAACATTACTAGTGTTCTTTTGTGTTTGTGCAACCTGTTTATGGTATTGTTTGACCTTTGAAGTGATTTTGGACTTCAAGATGGCGTTTGATCTTTAGAATAGAGGAGAGTGATATGGATCAGAACGTGATTCAATATTTACTTGTGGATGGTTACAAAATCATGAAGAATGGTTGCAAAACCATTAATTTTCGGATTTATGGCTATTTACATGTAATATTTGGTTAAAACTTTTCATTTATGTGTTTTTAGGTTATATTTTGCAAATGGGTCATTATGGTAACTATGTTAGTTTC
>JBBMKA010004702.1:0-12180 GCA_037833695.1 Sechiopsis laciniata | reverse complement strand
TTTTTTTGCTTAATTCTTCTATATTTTAATTTAATATTGTGCTTAATTGTACAAAATATGTCTAACTTAAATTTGCTTGGTTCTGCTTCATAATTCATCATTTTACAAACCTTAAATTTGTCTAACTTTATGTATGGGCCATTAACATTTTTGTGACGAACATTTTTGTCAGAAATGAAGAAGAAGGCGGTGATATATATAAAAGGCTACCAATTTGGTAAGAGCAATATTTGAGCTCTTACTAATAAGACACAAGCCATCTTTCTCCATCTTGACAGTCTCACAAAGTCAAGAACCCAAGTATTGCTTATTTGGAAAATAAAAAAGTTTGACCATTCACACCAAAAAATTAATAAAAACATTTAGTTTAAATTATATATATCTTTCTTAAAATCTTAAAGTATTGTTTGAAGAGGAGAATAATTTTTGGACCATTATGTCCATGGGATTATTTTAAAATTTCAAAAATGTCATTTTATATTTAACCTTTTATTTTATGTGAAAGCATGTCCATGGTAATATTAAATCTTTTTATTTTTTTAGGAAAGCATGCCCACTTCATAAATTCTTTTACTATTTATATGACGTTTTTTTTCCCTTTATGATACATGCATTTACGTATAGTTAATTATAAACTATTAAACTCCACACGTTTTTATTTTTTATTTTTTATGATGCATGAATTCGCGTTTGTTTAATTATAAACAATTAAACTCCACACGTTTCTTTTTATGATACATGCATTACGTTTCTTTAATGTATTTATAGACAAATTAATAAAAATAATAATTAACCATGGTTAATAAATATATACATAGAAGGTTAAAGAACTTTTCTCCCATTTGAAAGAATTTATATTCCCTTTATTATTATTATTATTCATAATCAATTTTATAAATTTTAGAATTTAAAAGGTTTTGACTGAAAGGGTTAGTAGTTTTATTATTTGTTGGTACCTTTCTACTATAAAATGGGCTTCATCTTTATTTTTCTTCAAGTTTTGGTTTGCATTTTTTCTATTGTTCTCAAATGGCTTAATCTTCAAAGTGTCTACAGATATTATGTTGTTGCATTAAAGTTGTATATGACTCAAGTGTCAAATTTATGTTTTGAATTTAGTTTATAATGGTCTAACTCAATTTCTATAAAGTTGTATAACAATATTTGTATCGAAGTTAGGATAAATGTATAACTAGAAATTTGAATTTCTTTTTTGTTATTATTTATGTTGTGTTGTATTTGTAATATTATTGTATATTTTATTTAAAATGTTTGGTTAGAATACAAATTTCTTTCTTAAATAAAACTTTGGCAATATAGATTATCTAATTTTCAAGTATTCTAATGCTTACTTGTTTATATCACATCTTATTTTATATTCAAGTTTTTATCAATTTTTTTGCCACTTCTATAATGTTTGGAATCAAAAGAGTCATTTAGTTATAAGGTAATAGACGCTTATGTTTGTTGCATAATAAATGTTTGATTTTTATGTTTGTTTTATCAATTTTTTTTTCCATATTTTCCTTTTTGCTTGAGATGTGCTCCATTTCGTGATATATTATTAGAAAATTGTAATTGATGACCTATTCTAACATAATAATTATAAACATAGTCAAATTTAAAAATATTTACATCCATAATCATAAATACAGCTTAATACGGTATTATTAATACTTATCAATATAGTATTATTTATTATTAATACATTATTATGTATTATTAATACAGTATTATATGTTATTAATATAATATTATGTATAATTGATACCGTATTAATTTTAATATCTATGATTATGATTTCTAATACCATATCTGTAATTATTTTTTAAATTTGACTACTTTTTTAAATTTCCCATTATTTTTTTATTACATCACTATTGCATATTTCGAAACTAAAACTAAAACTAATTTTTTAGTTTTTTAAGAGTTTATTACATATTATTTGATCTATTGTTATATATTAAATTAAAACTAATTTTTTAGATTTTTAGAAATTAAAGACACGTTTGGTAACGTTTTCGTTTTTTTGTTTTATATTTATGTCTCTCATTTTTTGAGAACCGGACTAAGGAATTTTCTCTTGTTCCGTTCCTGCCCTGCATGTGAATGTATCGTATGTTTCGGTGTGTTTTTGTAAAAAGCAGTCCACAAAATTTACATAGTTATTATTCGCCATGTTGGCAAGTTGACAGCTGGATTCATCGTAATTTTTAATTTAATTTCTATAAATAATAGTATTTATATTCTGTATTACTAATTATATATATTAATTTAGTATTTATATTTAGTTATATATTTAACTCTATTTTATTTATTTCTTAATTTTACTATAGATACATATAATTTTAAGATTTTAAAATATTTAGTATGTACATTTACATCTTATCTGAATTTATTTAATTTTGATTTGATTTTAAAAATTGTAATATAAGTATTTAAAAATTTTGGCTTTATAAAAAATTTATTCACTGAAATATATTTTTAATATTTTACAACTACATCATTTTCAAAGCACGTTATTTCGAATGATTTGAACTCTCGATAACATATAATTTTTCATTAAGAGTCATTTATTATTTTTTTTTCTATAACAAATTTACTTATACAAAAACATGTACACTTTTGAAAATGATTTTTTAAAAATATTATTATGCATGTTATATTTTTTAAAAAATAAAATAAAAATATTAAAAAGAAAAGAAACTAAAAACAAGAAATAGTTATCAAACACATTTGTTTCTGTTTTTTATAACTTTTAAGAAATAAGAAACACAAATAGTTATAAAACACATTCCTACATATTTTAAAAAAACAAAAACAAAAACTAAGAAACAAGAAATAGGAAACGAAATTGTTACCAAAGGAGCCGTTAAATGTCTGTATATTTTTAAATTTTTATTATTATTATTATTAATTTTATAATTTCATATGTCTTACGTGTTTTTCACATTTTCAAAAGGGCATATTTTGCTCACTTAAAAAGAATTAAAATTTTATTTATATATTATCGATAGCATATACATAGTGACATATAACATAATTTCTAAAATAGTTTGTTTATTTTTTGGGCAAAATGACCATATGTGTTTCAAACTTTTCTAAAATAAATGAAGTGTATATTTGTAATTTTGTTATATATATTAAAATATAAAGCGAGAATTACGGTATTAAAAAGGATTGTTGTAAATGAAAAAACTCATTTGTTTAACCACTTAACTATTCAATTTTATTATTCTTAATAGGTCGTTTATCATATAATTATTATCTGTTAAAAAAGTTCTAAAATTTTGAAAATTTGAAATTAAATTCAATATAATTTTTACACGTGAAGATTTTCTAGTAAAAATAATGTCTCTAAATTATGAGTTTTGGGTCAAATGTACTCTTAAGCTTTGAAATTTTTCAAAAATATCCTTTTTAATTTTTTAAAAGTTCAAAAATACCTTTATCCTTAAATTTAGATGAAAATCGTTTAATTTTAATTTATAAAATATTCCAAACTTTAATAAAGTATAAAAATACCCTAAATTTTAAATACCTTTATGGTTAGTAATCTTTCTCTTCTCGTTGTTTTTTATCATTTATTTTGCATATCATTTTTATTTTTGTTTTTTTGATGCATAGAAAATTATTGAATGTTAGTTGAAGTTAACTATTATTTTTTTTTGTTAGATGTAAATCGTGTTTTAAATTTTTAAAATTAATGTTGTATTAACAATTAATAAGAAAAAACTCCTTCACTTACATAAATTAACTTTTAATTCTAGTATTAACGTTGATGCAAATAACAAATTTGAGTTTGAAAACTGAGTTATCGAAAATTTATTTTTCTTCCTTATAATTTAACTAAAATCAAACATGTGAGTAGCTAAATTATTTGAATAATTCAAACTAGAAATTAATCTCTCAAAGAAAAACAATGGTAAGTTATCTTTCAACTAAGAAGTGAACGAGTCCCACATAAAATTGACTTTCAAAATTTATGTTCAGGATTTTTTAATTTCTTGAGCATATTTGATCAATTTGGTGCTGCAAAATTTTAATGTTAATAATATTTGCTTATTTTCATTAATTTTGATGGGTGATAAAATATATAAAGAGGGAAAGAATAACAACAATTTTCAAGTAAGCATGTTTTTTTAATTAAAAAATTGGTAAAATATAAATTTAGTGTTTGAAGAAATTTAGAGTTTAGTTTTTTAAAAACTATAGTATAGTCTCTATGGTTTGAATGTCAAAGAAATTTATAGAAAATTAATTCTACGTAGGTGACCACCATAGATT
Source organism: Sechiopsis laciniata (assembly GCA_037833695.1). NCBI lineage: Eukaryota > Viridiplantae > Streptophyta > Magnoliopsida > Cucurbitales > Cucurbitaceae > Sechiopsis > Sechiopsis laciniata. Next base: position 7,893 of record JBBMKA010004702.1, on the reverse strand, counting down.
GAACTCATCATCTTAAACACCACAATACCCTATTTGATCACTTGAGCCACTCCATGATGGTTTAGGAGCTAAACTCTAGCTTTTGAAAGCGTGAAGACTGAACTCTACCTTTATTCAAACTATAAAGTCTAAATTTATAATTTACCTTTAAAAAAATTAATTTTAGAAAGGTCAAACACATACATTTCAAACAAAATTTTAGCATTTCTCATCTAAAACTTAACTATGGTAATGATATATTTTTAACATTTTTTAAAGCCTGAAGTTTTTTTTGAAATTTGTTTAAAGTTTATGGATATTTTTTTTTAAAAAAACTTTAATTGTTTTAATCCAAATTAAATGTTAATGATATTTTTTTAAACTTTTCAAAATTGAGCATTATGTTTGACACAAAAGATATAGTTCATATCATTACTTCACTCTATTTTGTCAAGCCAGAGATATCAACCCCAACCTTTACTTTAGACCTGTGGCATTAGGGTTATCTGCTCATTCATGAACATGCAAAATTTTCTCAATTACACAAACACCATTCAACTAAACCTTTCTGACTTAATGATTGGAACAGTTTACCGTTTGAATTTGGCTAATTCTATTGAGTTGTCAATTTTTTTATACACCCATACTTGCAATATTATATTGACTGACATTCCATACATCCTTAATGGGGAAGTTTTTTCGGTCGAGAAGGTCAATAGTTTATCATGCTTTTTATTATAATAAATGCATTCCAAATATCATTTATTATACTTCTTTTTATAATAAAATGCATCTCAAATATCGTTTATAATAATTCATCGTCTACAATAATAGCCTTAAACGCGTTCTTATAAGTTTATAAGTTTTTTAAACCGAAGGTTAAATACAGTCCAATTTAACATAGATAGAAGGTACTACTGGTCTACCATTTTTCAAGATTAAACCTGTGATTATGGTGTTAAACTAAATTGTCATTAAACTAAAACCAACATATCACCAACTCTTTCAATGTAAAAATGATCAATTTTAAGTTATATGATAAGTGTTTCTTTAAAAAAAAGTTATATTATAAGTATATTATGTGGACTAGAATTGAACTAACTATTTTCGATTAAAATGAAATGAAATCTAAGTATATGAAATCAAGATTATATTTTAAATGCCAATCAAATAAGAGCGGAGTTTTTTTTTCTTTGAACAAGAAGAGCGGAGTCATAATATCTTGTACAATCTATGTTAAATATTTCAATTACTCAATTCCCAAATGTTTTTAAATTTTTATTTATAAAATATGTGTATATGTATATTACTGCCTTTTTTTTTTTTTTGATATTTTATTTTAAATTTTCATGTTTTAACCAAGCTAAGAATTTGAGCCACCATTTCATCAATTTTCTCGTCTTTTTCTCTCCTCAAAATCTCACCCATTTCTTTTATTCTCTTCCAAATGTCTTCTCTCATTTTCTCAACTACCACTTCTTCAATCATGTTTGCAATTTCGCCTCTCTGAATTCTCCCGCCGGCGTCTCGCTTGGCCTCAACGTCGACGCCAGATTCTTCCATAAGTCCGGTATTGTAGGTCTGATCCACACTCATCGAAACTCCAATCACAGGTACTCCAAATATTATACTCTCTATCACCAAATTTCATCCACAGTGACTTACAAATCCCCCAATGCTTCCATATTTGAGTATCTTCTGTTAAAAGTTCATCACTAGCCAATGGAGTTTAGCCCAATAATTATGAGAGCCCAAAATATCAAAAATAATAATTAGCCCACTTAAAGTATAGTCCATTATCTAGAAGCTTCTTAGCAAATTGTAGAAGTATTTAGAATTTTAGAGTTATGTGGACATTTAAAGAATGTTCTAGAAAGTAGAAAATATCTAAATATTTTTAGGTGCACTCTAGACAAATGTGGAGACAAATGTGTGGTCTACATTGCCTAGCTCATACTATAAATACTCCTCCACCCCACCACATTTTGCATCCAAGAAAAAGTAAGAAAGTTGTGTCCTACAAAGTGTCTTCAAAGAGTCCTAGAGTGTCTTGTAATATCTTCTTTAGTAGTCTTAATAAAAGGTGTTGGTGTTTCCCACAAAAGAGTTGGTTCAACATCTTCCCCTAGGCCGCCCATTCCTCCACCACTAAGAACATCCTTATTAAATTGTATTAAGGTTGTTGTCTGCTGAGTGCATCTTTAGCAATTAACTAAGAACATTTGGCGTGTCGATGAAGACTATGTCAGATATTTGAATGAGAAGTTGTTTTGTTTCCAGCTCCAGGTCGGAGAGTTGTTTGGAGCAAGTAGAGGATAAGAGGTAGAAGAAAAATACTGGGGAGAATAATTATTATGTTTGAGATGAGGAGATTGAACATAATATTCATTATTCGTGTTTTGGCTGTTCCTCAAGGGGCTCCCCAGTTGATTGAAGTTACCGATTTCTAGATATGCTCCATTGTATGTTTATGATCGGAGACTGTTTGAAAGTTTTTAATCTAGAATACCCTTCAATGTATTCTGGTGCCACAACCTAAAGACGGGTTAATGGTGCCCAACTATAAAGAAGCGAAGTTTTGATTTCACCATTTCTAAAAAGGAAATTGTGTTTCGAGTGGAAAGAATAAAATAATGAATATAAAGAGAATAAAAAAAAGTAGATAGAAGATTGTTTTTGTTATTGCATGCTTGAAGATTACTTGATATCTGTTCTGTTTTCTTTGGTTTTTGTGCTGGCATTGATCATATGGGGTTTCTTTATTATCTGCTTATGTTATTATGCTGAACACCCAGATTTTGAATTTGCATGTTCCTTGTTAATGGTGGAAGATCAGATAAAGGCATCGGTATTTTCTATTATATATATATTTTTTAATTTCTGTGGAAGAGTTTGTTCATAAATGGAAGGCTTAGAAATTGTTTCTTCTGAGGGAGGATTTGTTTTAAACCTGTTTGAGATTATGACAAAATGAGGATTTAGCCCTTTTCAAACTTTCTTGGCTTATGTTTATATATGTGACATAATGAATACCAACACAATTATATATAAACATCATTAAGACCCAACCCCGTTTGATAACTATTTTTTTTTAGTTTTTGGTTTTTAAAATTTAAGTTTATAACAATTACCTTATCATAAATTTTTTCTTTGATATCTATATCTTACCTATATTTTAAGAAATCAAATCAAAATTTGGGAACAAAAACAAGTAGCTATCAAAAGCTTGTTTTTGTTTTTAAAATTTAGTCAGTATTCTCCTACTTTTTCAAGAAAAGATGAGTATATTATAAAAAAGACAGTATATTATAGGAAACTTGTAAAAATAAATTTTAATTTTAAAAATAAAAAATCAAATGGTTATCAAAATGCCAACTAATATCTAAGAGCACAAACTAATTTGGTTATACAAATAACTAATCTAGTGTTTTTTTGTTTTTTTTTTTAAATACAAATAACTAATCTCATAGGCATTTATTAGTTTATCCTTAGTTCTAAGCTTTTGAATCTAATGGTAGTGTAACAAACATAGTATCAAAATATATGTTACACAATGAATACCAACACAATTATATATAACCATCAATATGAAGGGCCCCAAAACTTTTGAATGGAAGAAGAAATGAGCAATTGAACAAAATATTTAATCAATCAAATTCCAGATCATTGGATTGAAGTTCTGTAGGTTTATAAGTGCTTAACATGTATGGATCTTAAAGTTTGAGATATCATTTGAAAAGCTGATGAGGAATTATCTTTAGAGAGAGAGCATTATGGACTCTATTGTTCACCTTGCTATGACATGGGCTCACATGCATCATCCATTTAAGGATTTTAGTCTAAATAGTTAGTGAAGCTTCATTCAATTTCATTTTTTTACGGTTTCTTCGTTCAATTGCTCATGGTTGCTAGATATATATGTGTTCATTGCTCTGATTGAAGTCAGCTTTTTCTTCTTTGCTCTATTTTGCAAAACCAATATGTAAATAAGAAGAATGAGAAGAAGGTGAACCTGTAATAACAACTTTAAGTCGATATTTTGTTGTAACCTACAAATATTTTATGTACTTATTCATTTCTATTGATTGAATTCATTCAGTTATATAACTTAATTTAATTTCATTTAAGCATACATAACAAAGGCATTGTTCGTCGATTGAAGAGATTTGGCATTAGAATGTAAGAACGGAAGAGTTGAGAACAACAATGAAAAATGATGAATAGTTGATGGGAAGAATTGTAGAAGGGAAATGAATGAAGTAATTGAGAGAAAAATAAATGATTGAGAATACGAAATTATGGAGTGTATAATACAAAATAAATTATGATAAGGATGACAATCCTACCCCAAATCTCCACATTGATACGATATTGTCCACTTTTGGTCTAAACCCCCATGACTTTGTTTTTGGGCTTCTCCCAAAAGGTCTTTGTCATCACTTATATACCCATAATCTTCCCCTTATCTAACCAATGTGGGATACTTTGTTTGCATCCCAACAATCACTTGTTGGGAAAAACCTTCCCAAATAACAGCAAGAACAAGCAGAAAAATATTGAGAAATTAAAAGGAAACAACAAAATAAGGAACACAAGAATTTACGTGGAAAAACTCCAAATTGGAGAAAAAAAACCACGGACAGAAAGAACTTCCACTATGTGAAAAATCGTTACAATCACACAAAATTCTCTCTCCGACCCCAATTACAAAAACACTCTCTTCAAAATTTATACTACTCACACCATTTGTCCCACTCTCTACAAGAGAATACAAAAGGAATTTAACTAGAGTCAGTACATCAAGCTTAAAGTGCTTCTGACTGGAATGGTTTGAAACCAAAGCCTTATGCTCCTTTTGTAGTGCTTGGAGCACACCACTACCTTGCATCTTTCCAATGTGAGACAAATTCACTTCTAATATTTTGTCAAAACCCAAAAAATTCCACCTTGGCGAGATATTTGAAGAATCCACATCTTCTGTTGCAACATTATCTTCTTTGACAATCATAATTCTCAACTATGAGAATTACAACATACTCCACTATAAAAGAGGATAACACTGGAAATCTCACATTCCAAGATTTTTCTTTTTTGTCACATGTCGATACATCTTGCTGAAATTTATGGTGCAACTTCCACTTACTTGGCTTACCTGAAAGTTCTTCAACCACCGACATAATTTCCACCACACACCTTGCATAACCGCCAAGTCAATGCTCATGTGCAACTTGTAGAACCGCTGACATCACATCCTCTACCATGGCGAAGCAGACATACTATGAGGATGATTTCTTTCTTTCTTCAGAGGAAGTCACTAGATCCCCCGACGAGAGAGACCATGTTAGCATCCGAACCAGAACCCTTTGACGAACTTGCTCTGTTGGGACAATTGTTTCTCATGTGACCAGGTTGTCCACATTCCCAGCAACCTCTCTTTTGCACAAAGATTTTCTTCTTCTTCCAATTTCCAATTACCAATGTTGAATCCTCTTGTGAAGTACGTTCATCACGCTTCAGCCTTCTTTCTTCTGATAGAAGTTTGCTAGTAGCCTCTGCAAAATTTAAAGATTCTTTTCCGTACATCAAGATTGGCTTCATATGTTCATAAGAAGGGGGAAGTCACAAGATAAGCCTCAGTGCCTTATCCTCGTCCTCTATCTTCATACTAATCATTTCTAGCTCAGAGACAACGTCATTGAGAACACTCAGATGATCTGAGACCTTCCTCCATTTGTAGTGTGTAAAATTGCTCCTTCAGGTACAACCGATTTGAAATACTTTTTGCTTGATACATCGCTTCAAGCTTCTTTTAAACCTCTTTGGCTGTTGATATTTCATGCACATTAGCAAGAACATTCTTAGCCAAATTTAATCTGATGGCACTTGCAGCTCTCAAATCCATTTCCTCCCATTCGTCATCACTCATGTTGGACTTCTTAGAACCTTTGCTAGAACCATCACTAGACTCTGTTGAACCACTATCACCGCTTGATTTTTCAGAATCACCACCACTTGGTCTTCCCTTCAAAGACTTGTGTAATCCAGATTGTATCAACACATCTTTGACTTGCACTTGCCACAAGCCAAAATTCACCCTTCCATCAAATTTCTCCAGGTCAAACTTCACTGAACTCATAAAGCTTGCCATTTCTACTTCAATCCTAGCAAATCTGAAAATAATGATCAACACCCAGTTGTAACTTGTTTCAAGAATTCTTTTCTGATGTGGAAGCTCAGACAAAGCTGCAACCACAGAGCATACTCAGAAATTCAAGAAATTATAAACCTAAAGCTCTGATATCACTTGTTGGGAAAAACCTTCCCAAATAACAGCAGGAATAAGCAGAAAAATACTGAGAAATTAAAAGGAAACAACAAAATAAGGAACACAAGAATTTACGTGGAAAAACTCCAAATTGGAGAAAAAAACCACGGATAGAAAGAACTTCCACTATGTGAAAAATCGTTACAATCACACAAAATTCTCTCCCCGACCTCAATTACAAAAACACTATCTTCAAAGCTTATACTACTCACACTCTTTGTCCCGTTCTCTACAAGAGAATAAAAATAGTATTTAACTAGAGTCAGTACACCAAGCTTAAAGTGCTTCTGATTGATCCTTATGCTCCTTTTATAGTGCTTAAAGCACACCACTACCTTACATTTTTCCGATGTAGGACAAATTCACTTATAATATTTTGCCAAAACCCAACAAATTATTTATTTTTGAAGCACAAATTGGAGTCCACAAAAATAATTGATTGGAGCTGTGAGATAGTGGGCCGAAAATTCAGGAAGGAAGTGAGGCTGAATTCACGAACACATTCTTTTCATCTTCTTACTATGTTGGCTTGTACGTTTTTTTTTTTTTTGTGATTAAATTTTATTTTATTTATTATTATATATAAAAAAATCTCTTATTGTTTAACTTAAAAAAAAGGAAGAAAAATTGTCCCTATCCAAATAATTTAGGGGGTGTTGTTAGGGATTGTGCCCTAAAGGCCTAGAAGTTTGTAATTAAAGAATAAGCATTTAATGTTAGACATTTAATGTTATATTTCAGTTATTAATAAAGGTTATTATTTTCATTAATTGCGCATTTAATATACAAACGTCGTTTAGCTTTATCGCATTAATTGGATTAATAGCGATATTTCCATGGTTATTTGGATGTACACTTACACAAGTATGTGAGACATACACGTGGATCTAGTTCTAAGTTAATAACCTAAAACGTCTACGGTAAATGGACTAAGCTGGGCGCCTAAGTCTTGGTGACACTGTTGGTACGACATGCTTTGCAAATGTTGCAAACTACCTGATCCTGGTTGTTCATGTGGAGACATGTGAGTGGAAGTGCCTATGCAATAAGAAGTTGTTGCATAAGACGAGACCAGAAGTTTTATGATCGATCTAGTAATTTCGTTATAGAATCGTATCAACTACTTCACTAAGGATGATCGTATGTCGATGTGATTTTAATCCTGAGTGGGTTGTGAACTCCTGCTTTATGAAAGCGTCCTTTGATGTGCATGAGTGAAACCAGCCAAATAGCGCTGGTTCAATAAGCCTTTCATGTTGGAGATTGCCATAGTGAGTGGCTGGGAACGCAACATCACAAGAAGAAATTCACGCCTTCCCAAAATTTGAGGAAGATGTAGAGTTGTTCCCTTAAGAACTGATTCTAGGGCTCAGACAAAGGGATCCCTCCTCTCATTGGCCCGATTGGACATTGATGTATAGTTGGACTATAAACACTTGTTCATTAGAGAAATCAATGACGCTTAAGGAGAAAGATGTAATCACAGGGGTAGAACAGATTTCTTGTCCCAACTGTGAATTACGAACAAGCTCGTGAAGAATCATATGACAGATGACCGATTATATCCGTGGACGTTAACTTGTCCTATA
>JBBMKA010004691.1:0-12181 GCA_037833695.1 Sechiopsis laciniata | reverse complement strand
ATATATATATTAAAGAGAAATACGCAAGAACTTTATTTAGAAATACCATTTTTCAATTACATGAACAAAAATAAAATAAAGTCTATTCAGACTATAGTAATTAACTTTGTTTCTTTTTTTGTAATAAATTAATAATATAGATATATAACTTGAAATTGTGAATAAAAATAGTGTACGTAACTTACTTGGTTAATCCCCACTATTATTGCAAGCAGGAAGTCTCAAGTTGGACAATTTTTTATATTTTAAATAATTAAAAATAAAAATAAGAAAAATAAAGATGGAAATCGAAAAATAAAAATAAATTTACATTAATCTAAATAAAATATTATTTTTTTTCAAAAAGCAGCGGGCAGAAATGAAGGTAGTGGGTGGGTGGGCATGGAGGAAGCGGGTGCGAGCTCTAGACTCGCGCCCCAAACATGAGTATGGGCCGTCGGGTTATAACATGTTGGGTCTTACCCGGCGGCCGAACAACTCCTAATTGATATTTGGATTTTAAAAGCATCGAATAGATCCCTACCCTTTCTATATTTCAATATTCTTTGAAATTAATATTCATTTTTAATATTCTTTGAAATTAATAAATTTATAAACATAAAACTGAATTTAGAAAAAATCGCGCACAAGTCTCTAAACTTGAACATATCAAAAGTTGAATCTTTAAACATCTCTCAATTCTCACCGTATTAAACTATTGAATCTTTAAACATCTCACGATTCTCACCGTATTAAACAAATAGTTTATAACATATTAATTCTCTATTAATATTTTCTTTTATAAAAGGAGCAAGAGCTAATTTAGAATATTTAACTTCGGAGAAAAAAAATGAGAATTTAAAAATGATTTCTAAACAAATTAGTATAAGAGAATTCTAAATAATTTGCAAACGAAATTAACAATTTACTGGAAGACTGAAGACTAGAATAACTATGTTTAACAATTATTGATAGTTTTGAATTCATTTCCTGTTAAGACTTTAAAATTTTTAACATTTTTTTTAGTACAACTTGGAGTTGGAGAGATTGGAACACATTACTTTTTTTGGTAAATACTACATGTTGAGATTGAAGTGTGAGACAATTATCCTATAAGAATAGTCAAGATACCAAAACTAAATTAGACACTCACGAATAGTCAAGGTACCGTAAGATTGTTATATTCATGTAAGCTTTCGAAAGAGCAAAAACATGTTCTGATCCACTGTGAATTTGGTACAGTGCAGGGGATCTCCCTTCAACATCATTTATAGACCTCCAAAAGATGTACAAACCTCTCTGCAAATACAACCATTCCAACCAAACATCATCAGTATATTTCGACTTCGAACTATGCTTTATTAATTAGGCTTAAACTAGGACGTGTTTTGATGGGATGAAATATACACATCTACTCATAAGGTTCTATTTGATATTGATTTCGTATTTAGTTTTCTATTTTTAAAGTCCAAAATTTGATGATGATTTTGTTTTTAGTTTTCTATTTTTCTTTTTAAATGGGGCTTGTTTCCTTGCCATTGATTTGTTTAAACTTTGAAAGTGAAACTAATAATATGGAGTTCACTTTACACTTGTCTAAACCTAAAAGGGTTGGTTGTTATATAAATTGTATCTATGAAATGGTTGGTTGTTATATAAATTACACCAGTTTATCTGCCCAGTACATTGGAAGGGGAGCCGGTTACGCCTTGCTTGACCCTGAGACTATTGTAAGAGGCCACTGGGACAGATGAAGGCGCGGAGGAATACTTGTCGGTGAGCCTGCATGCATTAGTGGAGATGTTGTCTGCAGGTAGGTCGGTCCTCCCGCATGCTAGGGGTTAGCAGTTGGCACCCCAGGATTAGCAGATGGCGCCCCTAGCCAGAGGTTTAGGAACTCTACAGTTTTCCTCACTCGTGGCTTTACCTGACAGGGTCAGGTAACTTAATTGGCATTCGTGTATGCCTTTACTGACTTGACTCGTGTGTTGTTGTCTTGACCCGAGGTTTAGGGATCCTGTGTGCTTCCCTCACTCGTGGTAGGTCCTTGACAGATGGTCAGGCTACCCCGAGACATTTGTGTTTTTCTCTATAGACACGGTATGGGATGTGTCCCAACCCTAGGTTTAGGGATCTTGTGTGTTTCCATCACTCGTGGTCCTCCTCGACAGGGTTGGGTGACTTTATTGGCATTTGTGTATGCCCTGCAGGTACGCTATCAGAGTTGCACAGCAGAAGTGTGGTGGGTCCCTGACGTGGGTCAGGCTACCCCAAGACATTTGTGTATGTCTCCGCGAGCACAGCGTCTCGGGTCCCTGATAGGTCAGGCTACCCTGAGGCATTCGTGTATGTCTTCCCTGATGCAGTTTGGCGGGTCCCTAACAAAAGTCGGACTACCCTGAGACATTTGGGTATGCCTCTACGGACACGATTTAAGACGCGTCCCAACTCGAGGTTTAGGGAACTTGTTCATTCTCCTCACTCGTGGTCTTACCCTGACAGTGGTCAGATGATTGATCGGCATTTAGCCATATCTTGCTCATGGCTTGCACGCTGTCATTTGACATTGTCTACTCGTGACCGGCCTGGGGGACGGGCACGCATGTGTGAGGCACTTAGCTTCAGTTGTCGTATCTTCTAACTTGTTTCTGTTTGCATGCTTAACCCCATGGTGGGGCTTTTTACTAGGTATATTTCGATATACTCACCCCTTACATTTTCAGGTATTGATCCACTCCGAGGTGGCTAGGCTGGAAGCTGCATCGATCATGGACACAGTGTCGAATTTTCTCTTTCGCATTGTTTACTTGTCTCAACCTTATGTTTTATGTTTTAAACTCTGTTGAACTGTATTTTTTTTTAACTATCGGGATCCCGAACCATGTTTTGTACATTTTCGAACTATCAGTACCGTTTTCATGTTTTTATGAGGTTTTGTTGGAAAAATGCATGTGGTTATTAAATCGATTTTGAGGATTTTAATATGCATGCACTTGTAACACCCCATTAGAGTATTTTAGGAAGTCGGGTCGTTACAGTTGGTATCAGAGCTCAGAGTCATAGATTCTGTAGACTTGGTATCAGAGCTCAGAGTCATAGATTCTGTAGACTGGTTTACGATGTAAACCGTGTGTCCATGATCATCAGCAGACCAGTAGTCACCAAGTATGTGAAGTAGGGTAAAGTAAAAAAAGCATGTTTAGGTTAGAAATTATTTTTGGTTGTCTTTTGTTTTGGGTGGTTATAGGTCTTGATTAGTATCTGTTTGTGTTCGGTTTTGGGTAGATACCTCCTTGTTGTTATGTCTTCCGAGAGAGAGTTACCTAGTGGGGGTACCTCGGTCCAGTGGGACCAGTTCAGAAGAGAGTTTATAGAGGCACGCTTCACTTCGGTTGCCGTGCCAGAGACATGATCTCTCTTCGTTGCTCAGAGGCAGGAGTTTCGCACTTATACACAAGAGATCATAGGCCAATCTCTTTCTGCAACCGATCCGAGCTTAGTAGAGGGTCAGTCGGGAGTGTACACTTAGCTTCACATATCTCGTACCTCTACTGTCCAGATTAGGCACCATGTGACCACGTAGACTGCTAGCTAGTTCGGGGCCTTTGAGAGTTTAGGCAGTGCAGCCGGGCACAGGTAGGAATCCGAGTCTTACCCCAGGGTTCCCCGTCCAAGAGACTACTTTGATCAGAGGAATCCCGGTCGTACAAGAGACCAGTCTCGCCACAGGGATCTTGGCCAGCCGAGGTCTGAGGAGGCGTTTCAAGAGAGGAGGTGTCAGGCAGCAGGAGAGGCAGAGGTCTTGTAGAGGCCGTCATCAGAGTTCACTAGAGGAGGTGTTGGAGTGCCGTAGGTGTTCGCGAGTTCACCAGGGACCATGTCCGCTCAAGGTGGAGGTGTGTTACAGAACGGCGAGTCTGTTATTGTGTTTACAGGTTCCTTGCTCTCTTCATGTCGTTGATTCGTATTTTGTTCAACTTTGCATTCCTTGCCTTGTTATGTGTGCCCTTGATCTCGGATCCATGCTATTGAATATGTTGGTAGTTGAACTTGTGTGATGTGCATTCATATGTTTGCCATTGATTCTGTATTTATGTTGTTTAATGTGTTGGTTGTTTAAATTGTCTCATAATGGTATACTTGGCGAATGATCATAATGCTTTATCTGTTTCTTCAAAATCGTATTACTCTATTTGTTGCACGATGATTGTACTACGCATTTTTGTTTCATTATGATCGTATGACCTTGTTTGTTCTCCATGACCCTAAACCCTATACCACTCTATCTTACTTGTTCATCATGATCGTATGACCTCGTCCATTCTGCTTAATCATATCACTCTGTTTGTTAGTTCATCATGATTGTATTGTGGTATTCGTTCTCACCATGATTGTATGGCTCTATCTTTTCGTTGTGGTCGCATGACTCTTTGAATTTATCATGGTTGTATTGTTGTATTCATTCTTGTCCTGTTAGTATTCGCTCCATATGCTCATCATGATTGTGTTGCTCTGTTTGGTTTCCATGATCGCATTGTGTGGCATGTTCACCATGTTCACATCGTTGTAGTCATTCTCATCATGATCATACTGCTTTATTTGTTCTACCACGATTGTGTGCTCTGTTCGTTCTCATGATCGCGTTGCCCTGTCTGTCCATCATGATCATATTACTATATTTGTGTTTCATCGTGATTATACCACTCTGTCTGTTCATCATGTTTGCATTCTTTTGTTCGTTCTCATCACGATTGCATTGTTCTATTGTGCACGATGAATTTTATGGCTATGGTATTGTATCAAGACTGTGTTGTCCTACCTGTTCATTATGATTGTATTGCTCTATTAGTTGATGTGATTGCATTGCACTCTTGGTTCCATTATAGTTGAATTGTTGCTTGTTGTTTTGGGAGTTGGAGTTGGTCGAATACGTGTATCAGACCAGCTACCAGTGTTTGATCGATTAGCTTTACCTTGCTTGAGTTCCGTGCCATGTGTGGCATGGTGTGGTTCGTTGATAACCACGCAGTCGATGACCGCCTTTCGAAGAAGGTCAATCTCAGTTCTTCTTCTTTGCCGAGCCTCGAGTTTAGAGAGCGCAGGTTAGGAGACCGCCCTCGTTTGTTTTGCGAGCCAAGTTAGTTTGTTGAGTTGTTGCAAGGTGTGGAGTCTTGCCCATCAGTTTGTTTTGCGTGGTTTGACCAAAGTTGAATTTGAAAGTGGTGCCCGCGAGGCGAGGTTTGTTGTTGCGCATTCCAGGAAAAGTTATAAAGTGGTAAGTTTATTTTGGGGAATGCACAGGAGGTTTCGGGAGCTTGGGTGAATGTCTCTCTCTCTTCAGTGTGGTGGACCCAGCAGGGACAGGCTTTTGTTCGTTTTCGGTGTCGCAGTTAAGTACAAATTGGTTTTATCGTTTCAAGTTCTTCGTAAGTGTCGAATTGTTGAAACCTGAGTTCTTCCAAAGGTGCCTTGGCACTAAAACCCTGTTTACCCCAACTCTTGAAAGATTTTGGCTTGAACCAAACCAACCAAAGTATTAATGAGAAAACACTGTTTTGAAAACAAAAATGATGACCACGATGTTTTAACAATTTAAATTGAACCAGGTGACTCTAACGTTTCGATAATTAGAATTTAGTGTTTTAAACCACAATGATATTATTAACCTTGAAGATCCAATTAACTGAATGAGTTTTAAAGTAGTATAAAGCTCTAATTGGTTGAAATTTTTTGAACCACTGGAATTGTAAGTGTTTTGGTTGAAAAGTTTTACCTGGATAATTTCAACAGTAGAAATAAACTTTTTAATCTTTAATAAATTATCAACAATCTTATGGATCCAAATGAATAGATGGGTTTTAAACAATTTCAAAATTTTCTTTTTGGTTGCAGAGGTTTTAAAGCACTAGAGGTTGTTTAAAGAAACTAAAGGTTTTGTTTTGGCACTAGAGAGTGCAATGAACCACTTGAGGGTCAAGGAAGAGACGAGGTGCAATCTCGTTCTTTAGGGTGTTTTGTCTTAAAGTTGCTTTCAGGACGAAAGTCTCTTTAAGATGGGAATATTGTAACACCCTAGCCTTTGGTAAATATATTCAAAGGTTTTTTTTTTTATTATTAAAAATCCTTATAATCTTGAAACACCTAAATTGTTAAAGTGAAAATGGTGGAATTAATTCATTTTATAATTATGCAAAACAAGAATTTGAAATTGTAATTGAAATTGGGTATTTTGAGTTATAAAATTTGTGACTTTTAAATTGAATTAGGGTTATGGCTCTTGTACACCAAAAAGGGAAAGTTTATTTTATTATAAATAAAAGATTTCAAACCTCTTTCTTTTTCCCTCATTTAAAAATATCCCAGCCCCGACCTAGCTAGTTCTCTCTCTCCCCCTCTTAAATGCACAACAGCCCTTTCCCTTGCACTTGCGTGGCTCATCCTCAGCCGTCCGATCTGAGCAGCTGCAGCCCCCCACCATCGCCACGTGTCGCAAGCAGTTAGGCCTACCCCTTTCAATCTCAGCCACCCAGTCGCGCCACCTGTCGCCATCGGAGCCGTCTAGATCTCACCTGAGCCTCAAGTGGTCCCCTCCTTGCTTCATCTCCCACCCTCATTCCGACCGGGTAGCTCCGGTCGGTGTTCAACACCGGCGAGCATTGCTTCTCCCCTCCGTCGACGAAGCCAGCCCAATTGTCCCTTGAGACGCGGCTGTTTCTGGCACGGGCTCGTTGTCTTTCCGAAAAAGCTCGCGAGCAACTCTTACTCGTTTCCTCCCCATCTCTTCGACCTATTTCCTCTTTGGTAAGACTGTTTCTCTCTTAGCTCTGTTTTGAAAGTTTCAGCAGCCATCAATGGAGTTTTCCGGCGAGTTTGCTCAAACCCCACCTTAGATCTACTTTCTTTCTTCTTAGTTTTTGGGAGCTAGACGAATTCGTTCGTAATTCCAAGGTCTATTCTGTGATCTTGAGATCGAGACCTTTCCAACGAGGTATGACTCGCTTCGTTCTGTGATGATGCGCCACCGCCGCTGTCGTCGTGCTCCGGTGAGGTGTTTTCGAACAACACCTTCCCCTCGACCCCATGATTCTAACCCCCATGCTTGTTTAGCCTGTTCCTAATGAATGCTCGGCCTTATTTTGTGTTTAGTTGCTCTCGAGTTTTCTTCATTTCGGCTCGTCATTTAGCTCGTGGGTTCTCGTGATGTTTCGGTCGAGTCGTTGGGAAAGGTAAAAAGTTTCATTATGAACCGAGTTTGTGGCTTAAAGCATGTGAATAGTAGCACGTTAGGTTTTACGAGAATTGAATGTTGGATGACTTGTTTCATGCATGTGTTGGTGTTGTGATCCACTATTTGAACTGATTGATTTCTTGTGGTAGCATGAAATCATGTGTAGCTCGTAAACTATTTGAACTGATTGAGTTCTTGTGATCGTATCATCATTTCTCAATTTGTATCTTTTTCTCGCATACGTGATGAACTACTTATCTGTTTAACCTTTCGATTGATTGGATTTCCTTGAGTTTATGCATGTTCTATGTTGTCGGTTCCATCTATGTTTGACAGTATACGTGCTGCCATGATTATAGGCTCAGTTTCCCTGATTTGTTACCTAAGGGTTTATTCGTATATTGTTGTGTTCGACGTTAGAATAACTAGGCCCGGTTATCGTGTTGACCACCTAGAGGAGCAGCTAGCTCACTTATTTTAGGACTCGTGGTTTTGTGTTTCAATATCGTGTTATTGATGTGATTCGCTAGTGCCCCTTAGCAACCGAGCGAAGATATGGATCCTCTATGCTTCGAGACAAGTGGTTGGGCTGCACTAACCTACGGGTTGACTCTTACATTCGACCAAGGGGTCGGATCTCATCCACGTGTCACCTTGTGTGCGGAACAACGAGTTCTTTGGTTGTTGAGCACACATTGCGGGTCGCACCAGCCCTCGAATGGGTCGGGTGCACTCACCTAGGCTAGGCTCGAACTCGTGTGACTCTAGTGCTAGTTATATCTCTCTGTTTGTACTCGTGGAACCTCATATGTTGTGTACATGGTCCCACCAATTTACCCACCTAGTACGTTGGAGGGGGAGCCGGTCACGCCTTGCTTGACCATGAGACTACTGTAAGAGGCCATTAGGACAGATGAAGGCACGAAGGAATGCCTGTCGGTGAGTCTGCATGCATTAGTGGGGATGTTGCCTGCATGCAGGTCGGTCCTCCCGCATGCTAGGAGTTAGCAGTTGGCGCCCAAGGGTTAGTAGATGTTGCCCATATTCTGAGGTTTAGGGACCCTACAGTTTCCCTCACTCGTGGCTTTACCTGACAGGGTCAAGTAACTTAATTGGCATTCGTGTATGCCTTTGCTGACTCGACTCGTGTGTCGTTGTCTTAACCCGAGGTTTAGGGATCCTGTGTGCTTCCCTCACTCGTGGTGGGTCCCTGACAGATAGTCAGGCTACCCCGAGACATTTGTGTTTGTCTCTGTGGACACGGTATGAGACGTGCCTTGACTCAAGGTTTAAAGACCCTGTGTGGTTCCCTCACACGTGGTCCTCCCCGACAAGATCGGGTGACTTTACTGACATTTGTGTATGCTCTGCAGATACGCTATCAGAGTTGCGCAGCAGAAGCGTGGTGGGTCCTTGACGTGGATCAGGCTACCCCGAGACATTTATTTATGTCTCCGTGAGCACAGCGTCGTGGGTCCCTGATAGGTCAGGCTACCCTAAAGCATTCGTGTATGTCTCCGCTGATGCGGTTTGGTAGGTCCCTAACAAAGGTCAGACTACCCCGAGACATTTGGGTATGTCTCTGCAGACACGGTTTGAGACGTGTTCTGACCCGAGTTTTAGGGAACTTATTCGTTCTCCTCACTCGTGGTCCTACTCTGACAGTGGTTAGATGATTGATCGGCATTTAGCCATATCTTACTCACGGTTTGCACGCCGTCGTTTGACATTGTCTGCTCGTGACCGGCCCGAGGGCCGGGCACGCATGTGTGAGGCACTTAGCTTCAGTTGTCGTATCTTCTAACTTGTTTCTGTTTGCATGCTTAACCCCATGGTGGGGCTTTTTACTAGGTATATTTCGATATACTCACCCCTTACATTCAGGTACTGATCCATTCCGAGGTGGCTAGGCTGGGAGCTGTATCGATCATGGACACGGTGTTTTTTTTTCTCTTCCGCATTGTTTACTTGTGTCAACCTTGTGTTTATGTTTTAATCTATGTTGAACTGTATTTGTTTTGAACTATCGGGATCTCGAACCATGTTTTGTATGTTTTCGAACTATCAGTACCGTTTTCATGTTTTTATGAGGTTTTGTTGGAAAAATGCATGTGGTTATTAAATCGATTTTGAGGATTTTAATATGCATGCACCCATAACACCCCATTAGAGTATTTTAGGAAGTCGGATCGTTACATAAGTCCATGACAAGAAGTCATCGGTGCAGACTAATGCCATAAGTCCATGATTGGTGTGATTTACTCCCCCCATTTCCATCAACGATCAAAATTCCTAAATCTCCTTAAACCCAAAAATGTAACGACTGAAATACCAAAATTGAAGTTTATTCCATCAAATTATTTGTTCTTTCTCTTTTTGCCTCCTACAGGTAATAATCTATATTTATTTTTTTTAAATTTTTTACTGATGCATGTCTAGTATTTCATCCGTATTTTACTAGTATGTTGAATGTTCTGATATTCAACCATATTATGACTATATTAATACTGTGTAATAGGTATATTATATTTATATAATAATTATACTTATATAATACATTTGTAATATTGTACTTGATGAATGCAGGCATTTCTTAGTTTTATTAAGCTTATACACTAGTATTATATAATATCAACTTTATACACTAGTATTTTATAATACCGTTGATTTGTACGATCAATATTATATGTAATACTTAACCAATACGTTTGTAAAATTATGTAATTATTTTAAAATTTGAAATTCTTTTGAATGTTATTGTTTGGTATTAATTTAGTGTGTCTGAATGAATGTAATATAATACTCTTATAATACATTTCTTGAACGAAAAATAAACTTGATGAAAACTTAATATAAGTAGTATTTTCAATGTGTATTATATAATATCGGGTATAATACCGCGATGTGAACTAATCTTCGTTTAACTGTTGTAAAATTGAGGAAAAAAGATGGTAGGGCATGAAACATTAAGGTGGACGACTTTTTAATATTTGTTCAACATGTGCAAAATCGAGGAGAGAACGCAATACATTTTGATAAGAATATATATCAGTGATGAAAATTGATGTCTAGGCATAAGAAAATGTGAGATAAAAAAGAATTTTACACATGACCGTTTCAATTTTAAGAGATTGTGTTAACATTAATTAAGGAATATAGTTTTAAATAAAAAAATTAAATAGAAAACTACAAAATGGAAACTATAAAACATGGAATTCGTGGAGAGTATGTTGGGAATAATTTAAAATTAATTTTTTAATTAAAAAATATATAATAGATTTGCAAATATTTTAAAATCTAGATAGTTTTGTAATAAGTTTCTAGATTTGAATATCCATCACATAAAGGAGGATTTTGCAACCGTTAGTTACATAATGAAATATTGACTAGGATGATAACTAGACTAATTTTAAACTTAATAAATTGATGAGGTAGTTATATTAGAATTTATTTTTAATGGAAAATACATCATAAAAATAGAAAATTCAAAATTCAAAACACAATACATAATAAATATTAGTAAACTTTTAAGTTTTAGATAAAATGAATTAGTGACTTTTCATCTTCAAAATTGAAGTTTTCGTTTTGAAACAAGACTCTTCATTATTATTATTTTATTAATTTATTTTTTAAGACGAAGACTGTTTCTACACCATTTACGATATTCATATTCAAATAAATCATATTTGAAATTTTAATTTTTTTAGTATAAATTTGAGAAAGATGATCAACAAATCCTATATAAAAGACATTACCATTCTAAAAATAATATGAAAGTCAAATATCGATTTTTAAAATCGAACTTATGACTGTGGAATTGAAATAGTTTTACCACCAAATAAGATAACAATGCGTCATCAACTCATTCCATATTTAAAATCTTAATCAACACACTTTACTTTTAGTTACTTTGTGGTTTAAGAGTGTAGCTACATGTGTGTTATTATTCATTATATTTACATAGAAGTAAGTTTATGTTAATATATATTTTTTGAATTCAATAACATGGAGGGATTTAAAAATAATATGACCTATTAATCAGGATATAAACGCTAATTACCAACATTCCTAGATTATATTTTAAGAACAAAAATAATTCATAATGGACCGACATACCTATTGGATCCGTGATTCTCAAAAGATGATGTAAAGAATTTGATACAATGAGACAAAATGCTAGACAATTGTAGATGAAAATGTACTTGAACGCTCTGATATATAAATTTTTTCTTTTGTGAAAATAAAAATTAATCATAATCCGTGAAATAATAATATATATTTCTTATAAATTTCTATTAAATAATCAAAAGTAGAAATAACCTATATGTTTGTTTGGGGGAGATGAAGAGTGGAGGGGTTTGATTATCTAACCCATGGTTGGATTTGGTGGTAAACAATCATCCATCAAATTTTAATCTCCAAATGAAAAATTAATTACATCAATCATTACTAACATTAATTTTCAAACAAGTACTTAATTATCCAAACAACTATTAATCCTTCCACTTCACTTTTCTCCACACCACTCTCTCTTATCTATTAAATCCAAATACAGTCCTAGGGTGTAGTCATGTAGTTGAGTAAAAAATTAGGGAAGAAACTTTTTCTTTCTTAATGTGTGATGCTTCATATCCTTCAAGGTAATGTAATTTTGTGTTTGTTATCAAATCTCAATTTCCTTTAGTTTTTACTCTTAATACATGCTTAGGCTTAATGACCATACCATATGTAAGGAATAGTTACATATAAAAAGAGATAACAGCATCTTATTAAAAAATGTAAGGTATTCTCATCTTTCTAAATGGAGTAAGATCCATATTATTTTACATACATAATCTTGACTTTATAATAAAAAGGAAATTTGTATTGGATGAATTGATCTTCTCACAACATAATTACAAATGTAGACAATTTTAAAGTATTTGTATCTATAGTTATTAATACTATATTATTAATACTCATTGTCATTAATAT
>JBBMKA010004680.1:0-12183 GCA_037833695.1 Sechiopsis laciniata | reverse complement strand
AAAACAGTTATCAAACATGTTTTTTTGTTTTTAATTTTCAAAAACAGAAAACTAAAATGAGTTATCAAACATATACGATTTTTATTTTTTAAAACAAAAAAATAAAATTAAAAAATAAAAAACAAAAAACAAAAAACGAAAAACGAAATGATTATCAAACGGGGCCTTAAAAATCTCCTCAAAATTTGGGATTTTATAGAAGTCTTTTTTCCTTCCATTTTTATTTTTTCAAAATACATAAAATCTTTAATCATTAATAATTAAATAGAGTTTCAAACGAAAGAGGGTTCATGCCTGAATTATGGTTGTTTTTTGTGCTATTGATCATGTTATATATGAGTATTGTATTTTTGTTACTTGGGTTGAATACCAAATTAGTATCATATTTCACAACTAACATATCTTTTGTAGTTATATGTATTTATCTCACATATAAATATTAATTCATCAAACTTTATATATATTTGTATTATTTATATTTATTTAATAATGATTTTGTGAATATGGAGTTCTGAAATTTGATACATTAATACTTCATAAGAAATTGGAGAAATTGTAATGAATGAACTGTTTTAAAAAAATATTTACAAATATAGCCAAATTTTAAAATATTTGCATCCGTTAATACTCATTGATACAATATTATGTATTATGTATTATGTATTATTAGTTCAATATTATGTATTATTAATAAATTTATTATTATAATATAATATATTATACGTAGTTATATCATATTAAAAATTAATACAATTGTGTAAATATACGTGTAAAGTATATTATTTATCATTAATACAATATTATGTATTATGTATTATTAGTTCAATATTATGTATTATTAATAAATTTATTATTATAGTATAATATATTATACGTAGTTATATCATATTAAAAATTAATACAATCGTGTAAATACACATGTATAGTATATTATTTATGATTTTTTTTATGTAAGCTTATTAAAATAGAGTGTTAATTATAAGGACATAAGGTCTCAAAATAAATACACGAAAATAAACCATATTTATTAATAATATTGTATTAATAATAAGGTTTAATACTGTCATAACCCTCAATTTAAGTGGGTTTCTTTAAAGTTAATAATGGTTTTTGGGGGTTTTGTTGTTTTTGAAAAGAAAAGGGCAAAGTGGTCTTTCTTCCTCTTTTATTTAAATGCTTTTGTGGATCCCTAGGGCTGGGAGTTACTATTCATCCTCGAACCTTGCGCCGTCTCTCTCTCCTTCACTCGTTTTTCAACCAGCAGTGTCTTCGCCGGAAGCTTCCCGTTGCCGTCGTGCAGTTGAGCAACAGCCAAGCGTTGCTTAGCTCGTCATCTTCGCGGTTTGGTCGTCGATTGCGTGGGTCAACCATTCGGGTGTGGGTTCATTCCGTGGGTCTGTCTGCGGCAGCATCGTCTTGAAACTCCTTCGCTGGCGTGTGTGTGTGTTCGACGTCGCAGCCGTGGGTTCAACACCCAAGTTTTCGTTCAAGCAGCGTGGGTGGGGGTTCTTCTCGTTGCGGGTTCAAGATCGTGAAGCGTGGGTCGGGTTTTTTGCGGGTTCACCGGAGCCGTATCCAGCGTCGTGGCAGTTTTTCGTCACCGCCGGAGTGTGGTGAGATAAGTTTCTCTCTCTCTTATTTGAGTTGGGTTGGAAAAGGGTTGCTAAATGGAGGAGAAGATGGGTGTTTGGTAATTGGGTTTTGCTATTTAAGTTGGGTTAAGGCTATTCTAAGGTGGAATAGAGGCTATTTGTTTGGGTTTAAACTCGTTTAAATGGTGGATTGGGCTTGTTTGGTTAATGGGCTGGAGTTAATTAAAAGTAGAATAAGTACTGTTTGGTTGTTGGTTTATGAGCATTGTAGTTGTGTTTAAGTAGTGTTTGGTTATGAGGTTAGGGAGTGTTTGGGTTTATTAGTGTTTGTTTTGGGTTAAATGAAAAGTATTGACCCTTTAACTTTTATGTTGATCAGATTTGAGACCGAGCTTTTTTTTTTTTCCATTCTTCGAGCCGAGTTTGAGGGCAAGCAGGACCGCCGGGACACGATTTTTGAGGTTATTCACTGTTTGATAAATTCGATATTCTGAGTCCATTTTTGGTGGTCTGAGTTGCTAGTTTTGACCAGTTTATTTATTTTAGGGCTCGGAGTTGTGTTCGACCATTTGGAGCTTCCAGTAGGTTCTAGAGTGTTGTTTGGGAGTTACAGCCGAGGTAAGGGACACTTTACCCCTTTCTCGAGGACCCGTGGTTAATACATGTGCCGGTTTACTTGCATCAGTTGATTTGTCTGTTTGTAGCATAACCATGTGCATTGTATGTTGCATTGATTGCATCTAGAGCATATACATTCATGCCTTGTCTCTTGTATGACTAGTGATGCATGGTTCATGTATGTCTGCCTGATGTGGTCGAGTTGCATGTGGTTACATGATTGTCCTGATATGGACTTGCATGATGTTTGATGCACGACTTGATGGCTCGTTTGGACCCAAACGAGTCATGGAGACCAGATAGAGGAAACTAGTAGGTGGGTGTGGACGATGATATTCGGGCTCACATCCCAGCTTGAGGTGATATTCTCCCGCTCCGCAGGACTTCCATGGATGGTCGGTCGGCCAGACTCACAACCCTGGATGGTTTCTACTAGTAGCCTAGGCACTCTCCAGGTAGGTGGTATGGGCCTGATATGGTTATTTGGTGATTGGTGTGACACCACCTCTCGCCGTGAGTATGAGGCCTAGGGCCAACAGGTTACTCGACTCACCCGTTCCCTCTAGAGTAGGTTTCCAGATTTGCTCTCGAGTCAGTGGACTCTTATGAGCTTTTGGTCTTGGGATCTACGATCTTTAGACTGCTTTGTGAGGTGCTCATCCAGAACGAGGTTTCTTGACCTAGCATCCAAGAGCTTGAGTTTTGTATACCCCTTAGTTATGTTTTTTATCATACTTATTTGCTGATGTTTGTATTTTTGTACATGTCTATCCCCGTGCTGGGGGAGCCTTACCGAGTTTGCGAAAATTCACCCTTTCCACTGTGGAATTCCTCACAGGTACTACTAGACTGTACTGAGATGGATGATCGACGGAGCTGGAGATGATTATGGGACCCCGCTGCATTTACTTTTGTGTTTGTTTGGTCTTTTATCAGCACAAACTATTTCAGGGGCATGTTTAGACTGTTTTAGAACTCCTATACTTTCCTTTTATGTTTTTTGAACTCATGGGTACTCTTTACTACTATGTTTTGATGGCTTTGCGAACTTCTATTTATGCACTGAGACTTTATGGATTTCACTATTGTTTTATCACGCATACCCTGACTGTCTATATTTTCATGCACGTAGAGTTAAGGACTTGGGTCTAGATCTAGATGTGGGTCGGGTCCTTACAGTTGGTATCAGAGCAAGAGTCATAGTTTCCGTAGACTAGCTTACATCGTAGGCTGTTGTTTTGGGTTCTCATGGTCTCCAACTGTCGATCGACATCAGGTATTTTAGTAGGGAGGTTAAGGTTTGATAGCATGTTTAGAATGATTGAACTTATTGCATTGCATTATCTATTATCATGTACTACTTATCTGTTAGCCTCAGTAGACCAGTCGGAACTAAGTTGTTCTAGATCCTCTTGCAGACTTGAGTTATGCTGAGAGAGTCACGAGGAGTGCAGTTTGAGGTAGGGGCCAAGGTAGAGGTAGGCCTGCAACAGGTCGAGGTACTCCTGCACCAACTAGAGAAGTACCGATGCCGAAGGCCAGTCCTCGTGTGGTGAGGCAGACTAGACGTACTCCCGAGGTGAGAATAGATGATGCATTCAATGGAATGCCGCCAGTGGTAGAGTTTAGCCCAGGGATGTTAGCTGCCATGGAGAACATGATGCGAGGTGTAGCTCTAGAGGTTCTTCGTGAGTCCAGTCGGGGTTCAGACCAGACACTAGTGGTTCCACTAGTAGTTTCACCAGCAGTTCCACCTGGGAACTGTCAGGCTGTAGCTGAGAGTAACTAGGGTGTTTCTGAGAACATCACGATTGTCAGGGACTTCAAGAAGTGGAGGCTAGATTTCTTTGATGGGAAGTCAGTTTGCCCGATTGATGCTCAGATGTGGTTATCTTCCATTGAGACTACCTTCCACCATATGGAGTGCTCCGAGCATCAGAAAGTTAGATGTGCTGTTTTTTCCCTAAGAGATGAGGCCCAGTTTGTTGGAAGTCTGAGATTGAGCTTCGTACAACTGATGAAACGCCAGTCACCTAGGACGAGTTCAAGTTACTGTTTCTTGAGATGTACTTTTCTACGGCCGCAAAGTGAGCGCACATCACAAAGTTCACTACCATCAAGTAGGGGGATGATGATGTGATAAAGTACGAGAGGAGGTTTAGTAAGCTTGCTCTGTATGCAAAGGCCTTGATTACTTCAGAGGCGGTGAAGATTGACTATTTCATTGCTGGACTTAACCTAGAGATTCGGGGCGATGTGGTTGCTCATAACCCAATCAGTTACAGAGCTTGTGTGCAGTTGGCCAAGAAGATTGATGACAAGTTTAGGGATGGTGCTTCGTCTCTTAAAGTTGCGGAGGCCAAAGAGAAGGGTAAGAGGAAGTTCAAAGCAATCAGGACACCTGAATCTGGAGGCCATCAGCAGAGGTCTGGGTTTAACAAGTTCAAGGGCCAAAAGTCAGAGGAGAAGTTCCAGAGGATCGAGGCTCGCACTGCTAGAGATTGTAAGAGATGTGGGGAGAGTCACTTCAGTATGTGTGAGTCTGGAAGGAATATCTATTATAAGTGTGGCAAGGAAGGTCACTATGCTAGAGCTTGTACGCATGGTGGGTCCACGTTTGGGACAGGGCCGGCTGGAGTTAAACCTCAATAGTAAGGCAGGGTGTATGCCACTACACTTCAGGAGGCAGATGCTACGGCCGATGCAGTCACAGGTACCTTGCCTATCCTTGAAAACCTTGCATGTGTTTTGTTTGATTCTGGCTCCACGAATTCATTCATTTCTGCATCTTTTGTGAGCACTGCTGGTTTAGATTTGGAACCCTTAGGGTTCGAGTTGAGTGTTGCCACTCCAACTGGGGTGAGCATGACAGCTTGCGATAAGGTTAAGGCCTGCAAGCTAGTTGTGTCTGAGGAATCGTTGGAGGTCACACTCATAGTTTTACCTATGAGTGAGTTTGATGTGATTCTCGGGATGGAGTGGTTATCGGAGAACCACGCCATGATTGATTGTAGACGCAAGGAAGTAATTTTCAGTTGTCCTGGGAAGCCAAGCTTAAAGTTCAGAGGCAGAAAAGTAAATGAGAGTCTTTCGTTGGTTACAGCCTTAAAAGTGAGGAAGTTGTTAGCTAAGGGAGCTTGGGCTTTTCTAGCCTCGATTTCAGTAGCAGCGAGTTCTGAGTTGGCAGTGGGTGCGGTCCCCTTAGTTCATCAGTTTGTCGATGTATTTCCAAAGGATCTACTAGGATTGCTGCCACCCCGAGTAGTAGATTTTGCGATCGAGCTTGAGCCGGGTACCGTTTCTATCTCAAAGGCACCGTATAGGATGGCCCCAGCCGAGTTAAAGGAGCTTAAAGTTTAGTTGCAAGAGTTTATTGACAATGGGTTATTCATTCTAGTGTGTCTTCGTGGGGAGCTCCAGTGTTGTTCGTTAAAAATAAAGATGGATCTTTGAGGTTGTGCATCGACTACTGAGAGCTCAATAAGGTGACAATTAAGAACAAATACCCGTTACCTAGGATCGATGACTTGTTTGATTAGCTTAAGGGGGCAGTGGTGTTTTCTAAGATTGATTTGTGGTCTGGTTACCACCAATTGAGTATCAGGGAAGGAGACATCCCTAAGACAGCTTTCAAATCTCATTATGGGCATTATGAGTTCGTCGTGATGTCTTTTGGTTTGACGAATGCCCCTCAGCATTCATGGATTTGATGAACAGAGTGTTTAGAGACTTTCTGGACAAGTTTGTAATTGTGTTTATAGATGATATCCTAATATATTCTAAGTCTGAGCCTGATCATGAGGAGCACCTAAGAAGAGTTTTGCTAGCACTTTGAGAGAATAAGCTATATGCTAAATTTTCTAAGTGTGAGTTTTGGCTAGATTCTGTGGCCTTTTTGGGTCATTAGTTTCTCGTTGAGGAATTTCAGTAGATCCTGCTAAGATTGATGCAGTGAATAGTTGGGTTAGGCCGACATCAGTTACTGAGGTGAGGAGTTTCTTGGGTCTGGCCGGTTACTACAGACGATTTGTTGAGGGCTTCTCTAAGTTGGCATGGCTGTTGACTTAGTTGACTAAGAAGGGGCAGGCTTTTGTGTGGTCAGATGATTGTGAGGCCTGTTTTGTTGAGTTGAAGATATATTTTAACTTCAGTGCCAATCTTATTTGTACCAGAAGGGTCTGATGGGTTTGCAATCTATAGTCACACTTCCAAGAGGGGTGGTTTGGGTTGTATTGTGATGTAGAAAGGGAAGGTGATAGCGTATGCATCCCGACATCTTAAGCCGTATGAGCAGAATTACCCAACTCATGATCTAGAATTAGCAGCAGTAGTTTTTGCGTTAAAAATTTGGAGGCATTACTTGTATAGGGTAAAGACAGATTTTTACAGACCATAAGAGTTTGAAGTACTTCTTCACCCAAAAAAAACTAAATATGAGACAGCGTAAATGGTTGGAACTGGTAAAAGATTATGACAGCAAGATTCTTTACCACCAGGGTAAAGCTAATATAGTAGTTGATGCTCTGAGTAGAAAGGTTTCTTATTCAGTGGCATTGGTCGTGTCTCGAGTTCCATTGTAGCATCAGTTTGCCCGAGCAGAGATAGCATGGGTCAGAGGAATTATAGCGAGGTTAGCACAGTTGACTGTACTGTCGACTTTGAGGCAGAGGATTGTAGAGGGTCAACAGGGTGACCCCGAGCTGTTGGTTTTGTTTGCCAGGGCTCAGGCTGAGGAGGGCCATGATTGGTCGGTATCCTCCGATGATAGGCTGCAGTTCAGACAGAGGTTGGTTGTGCCTGCTGATGCCGAGATCCGTACTAGGTTGATGTCAGAGGCTCATAGTTCGTTGCTTGCTTGGCACCTAGGGGGTACCAAGATGTACCAGGATTTGA
Organism: Sechiopsis laciniata; assembly: GCA_037833695.1. Lineage (NCBI taxonomy): Eukaryota > Viridiplantae > Streptophyta > Magnoliopsida > Cucurbitales > Cucurbitaceae > Sechiopsis > Sechiopsis laciniata. The sequence goes on along the minus strand of JBBMKA010004680.1, from coordinate 5,080 downwards.
AAAAGTCATTCTGGTGGAATAATATGAAAAGAGACATCGCTAAGTTCGTCAGTAAATGCTTGACCTGCCAGCAAGTGAAGGCACTGAGGTAGAAGCTTGCAGGGTTGTTACAGCCTTTGAGTATTCCGGAGTGGAAGTAGAACGACGTTTCTATAGATTTTATCACAGGACTCCCTAGGACGCCAAGAGGTTTCACCGTGATATTGGTGGTTGTGGATAAACTTACCAAGTGTGCTCGTTTCATCCCTGGGATGTTGGATTATTTTATTGAAAAATGGGCACGATTGTACTTGGAGCAAATTGTGAGGTACCATGGGGTTCCTATGAGTATAGTTTCAGACAGGGATGCTCGTTTCACTTCGCGCTTTTGGAAGAGCCTGTAGGAGGGCCTTGGAACAACTAGTAAGTTTAGTATAGCTTTCCACCCATAGACAGATGGGCAGACTGAAAGAGTCAATCAGATCTTGGAAGATATGCTGAGAGCTTATGTGTTAGACTTTTCAGGAAGTTGGGACAAATGGTTGTATTTGATGGAGTTCGCATATAATAACAGTTGTCAGTCCACTATCTAGATGGCACCATTCGAGGCATTATATAGGAAGAAATGTAGATCACCAGTCCATTGGGATGAGGTTGGAGAGAGAAAACTGTTAGGTTCTGAGTTGCTGCAGTTGACTAATAACGTAGTTCAAAAGATTCGTGCTAGGATGCTTACTGCGTAGAGTCGACAGAAAAGATATGCTGATGTCCGTCGTAGAAATCTTGAATTCGAGGTTGGGAGTCATGTATTTCTGAAAGTGGCATCGATGCGGGGAATCTTGAGGTTTGGGAGGGAAACTGAGTCCGAGATTTATTGGGTCATTCGAGATCCTGGAGAGGATTAGTGTAGTAGCTTATCATTTAGCTTTTCCTACTTCGCTATTGTCAGTTCATGATGTGTTCCATGATTCGATGCTCCGTCAGTATGTGCACGATCCATCGCATGTTGTTGACCATGAGCCTTTGGCATTAAATGCAGATTTGTCTTATGAAGAGAAACCTGTTCGGATCTTAGATCGAGACCGTAAGGTTCTAAGGAACCGCGAGATTGCTCTTATTAAAGTGTTGTGGAGAAATCAGATGGTAAAGGAAGCAACCTGGGAGTGTGAGGATGATATGCACTTTCGTTTTCCTGAGTAGTTTGAGCCTTAGTCAACCTGCGAGGATGAAGGTTTTCTAAGGGGGAATGTTGTAATAACCCTCTATTTAAGTGGGTTTCTTTAAAGTTAATAATGGTTTTTGGGGGTTTTGTTGTTTTTGAAAAGCAAAGGGCAAAGTGGTCTTTCTTCCTCTTTTATTTAAATACTTTTGTGGATCCCTAGGGCTGGGAGTTACTGTTCATCCTCGAACCTTGTGCCTTCTCTCTCTTCTTCACTCGTTTTCTGACCAGCAGCGTCTTCGTCATGCAGTTGAGCAACAGCCAAGTGTTGCTTAGCTCGTCGTTTTCGCGGTTTGGTTGTCGATTGCGTGGGTCAGCCATCTGGGTGTGGGTTCATTCCGTGGGTCCGTTGTGGCAGCATCATCTCAAAACTCCTTCGTCGACGTGTTTATGTGTTCAACGTCGCACCCGTGGGTTCAACACCACCGAGTTTCCGTTCAAGCAGCGTGGGTGGGGGTTCTTCTCGTTCCGGGTTCGAGATCGTGAAGCATGGGTCGGGTTTTTTATGAGTTTTATAGGTTTGCCAGAGCCGTAGCTGGCGTCGTGGCAGTTCATCGTCGTCGTCGGAGTGTGGTGAGGTAAGTTTCTCTCTCTCTTTTTCTTTCTCTCTATTATTTGAGTTGGGTTGGAAAAGAGTTGCTAAATGGAGGAAAATATGGGTGTTTGGTAATTGGGTTTTGCTATTTAAGTTGGGTTAAGGCTATTCTAAGGTGGAATAGAGGCTGTTTGTTTGGGTTTAAACTCATTTAAGTGGTGGATTGGGCTTGTTTGGTTAATGGGTTGAAGTTAATTAACAGTAGAATAAGTACTGTTTGGCTGCTTGTTTATGAGCATTGTAGTTGTGTTTAAGCAATGTTGGTTATGAGGTTAGGGAGTGTTTGGGTTTATTAGTGTTTGTTTTGGGTTAAATGACAAGTATTGACCCTTTAACTTTTATGTGGATCATATTTGACCCGAGCTTTTTTTTTTCCGTTCTTTGAGCCGAGTTTTAGGGCACGCGGGACCGCTAGGACACGATTTTTTAGGTTCTTCACTATTTGATAAATTCGATGTTCTGAGTCCGTTTTTGGTGGTTGAGGTGCTAGTTTTGACCGGTTTATTTGTTTCAGGGCTCTGAGTTGTGTTTGACCATTTGGAGCTTCCAGTAGGTTCTAGAGTGTTGTTTGGGAGTTTCAACCGAGGTAAGGGACCCTTTACCCTCTTCTCGAGGACCCGTGGTTAATAAATGTGCTGGTTTACTTGCATAAGTTGATTTATCTGTTTGTAGCATAACCATGTGCATTGTATGTTGCATTGATTGCATCGAGAGCATATACATTCATGCCTGGTCTCTTGTATGACTAGTGATGCATGGTTCATGTATATCTATCAGATGTGGTCGAGTTGCATTTGGTTGTATGATTGTCCTGATATGGACTTGCATGATGTTTGATGCATGGCTTGATACCTCATTTGGACCCAAACGAGTAATGAAGACTAGATAGAGGAGACTAGTAGGTGGGTGTGGACGATGATATTTGGGCTCACACCCCAGCTTGAGGTGATATTTTCTTGCTCTGCAGGACTTCCGTGGATAGTCGGCCGGCTAGGCTCATGGCCCTGGATGGTTTCTACTAGTAGCCTAGGCACTCTCCAAGTAGGTGGTATGGGCCTGATATGGTTCCTTGGTGATTGGTGTGGCACCACCTCTCGTTGTGAGTATGAGGCCTGGGGCCAACAGGTTACTCGACTCACCCGTTAACGAAACTTGACCAAGAACCTCATCGAAATACTAAGTTAAAATAAAGAAAATGAAAAAAATCGCCAAAGAAGATGATAAATCGAAGGAAAAACAACTGGAAAATGAAGATGAAGTGGTAAAAAAACCTCCCAAATATGGAAGAAGAGGCCTTCAAATCACCAGAAACCCGCTAGAGGAAAGAAGAAGACAAAGATGAAGTTCGAAAATTGGGTGAAGTGCTGAAGAAGAAGAAGAAGTCGAAGAAAAAAGAAGAAGAAGTCGACGAAAAAAAAAAAGAAGTCGACCAAAAAAAGACAGAAGTGAATTGAAAATAGCGGGAAGAAATATCTAGGTGAAATATAAAAAGAAAGGAATAATATGGTTGCAATTAAGCTAAGATTTGACTAAATCTGCAAAATCTTTTTAGAAAGTATTTATTGACCACAATTTTCCTATTTAAATATGATTTAAATAATCAAATGATAAAAAATAGGGAATTGTACTCAATATGTCACTTTTAAGAAATATTTACAAAAATAGGTGATCAACTTTTATTTTGTATTTTTAATTTTTTTTTAATTCCGAATTAAACATTTTTCATAAATAAAATTTTACCATTTTATTCATTTATTGCTCTTATTTTAAATTCTAAATGTCTTTTTCATACTTTCCATAATTAGGAAATACATACCATCTTAAATGACAAATCAATTTTACAAATTCAATGGATTTGTATAATTCTCTCACCTCTTTATTCCTATTCCATCAACGGGTGATTTATCATTCTTCAATCCTCCAAGCTCTTTCTTCGATTCAGTTCAATCTCTTCATCCTCCATACATTCAAGTGACCTGAAAACTATTCAGCGACCACTATTTTTCGACCAGACGGTAGGGGTGCACAAATAACCCGACAACCCGAGAAACCCAAACCAACCTAACTCAATTTGACGGGTTGGGTTGGGTTAAATACATAAATGGGTTGGGTTGGGTTCAAAATCATGAAATTTTCATGGGTTGGGTTAGGTCAAGGGTTGACCTAAAATTAACCCAACCCAACCCGACCAACCCGAATTTATTATTTAATTAAAAAAATATTTTTTTTTACTTATAACATAATTATTATGTTATTTAATTATTTATATTATATGTATATGCATATTTATTTTATTTAATTATTATTGCTAGACTTTTTATTTTTTAATATTTTTTAAACTTTAAACCTATTGATGAGGTTTTGAAGCTAAGTAAACTTGAATTTCGCATCTATAATAAGAATCTACTTATGCTAATGTTCGTCCTAAGTTTCTAGGAATAAAAAAAAGGGTGTTAGAGATTGTTTATTTAGTACATTGCTTATCATGGTGAGCTTCTTTAATTTTAGGTTAGTTAGTTGCAAATTTATGAACCTGATAACCCAACCCAACCCAACACAAAAATAAAGGGTTGGGTTGGGTTGGGTTGGGTTGGAGAATTGACCAACCCGAATTTTTGGGTTAGGTTGAAAATCACTCCAACCCAACCCATGTTCACCTCTACCAGACGGTAGTTTCCTTCCATCGCAATCATTCAATACTCCATCCAGACAGTGGCTACAATACATCGCAATCATTCAAAGCTTCCTGTCTGCTTTTTGTTCTTGAAATCCCTGTATTTCATCAACATTTTACTTTTCATTCTCCCCTAATTTCGATTCGATATGTCTCGGATGGTACCGTATGGTATGTCTTTATTCTCTTTCATCTTTCCAATAACCTAAAACGTAACATTATTACTGTGCATTCTATTCATATCAAATACATCTTTCATACTCATATGTTTTACAGTATTATTTATGGCCTCAGATTCCATAATACCATTTACACTCTAGTTTGTCATTAACTATTATACTTGATTTTACAAACATATATAAGACTGTATAGTGTATACAGTACTCTATATGTTCACATATTTCATTCTACTTACGGTATAACTGTTCGCGAAATCTCAAACACACAATTTAAATAAGATATTAAATGGAAAAATGATGTTGTGGCTTGTCCAAAGCTTCGCTAAAGCGAAGCTTCTACTTCGCTTCTGGCGAAAGGTGTGTTGGAATCCCGAAGAATGTGCAAGTATACACAGTCTTTGTTGTAGCAAGTTTTAAAGTAAGTAAAGGTCATC
>JBBMKA010004648.1:0-12185 GCA_037833695.1 Sechiopsis laciniata | reverse complement strand
TGCCACGTCATTATCCCAAATTTAATGGCGAAATTCAATTAAATTTTGGGACAATATTTCTCAAAATTAAATTGGGGCAGGAGTTGGTTTATCTTGAATTTGGATCAAAATAAAACCAGACCAAGTTCGTTTAGTGAACCAAGCCATGAAATTTAAACCTAAAAAGACCAAACCCAAGAGGCCAGGCCCAAAGGCCCATCAGGGCCTAAGCCCAATGTGCATTTGAACTCTATAAATAGTGGAGCTTTCATTCATTTGAAGGGGTCAGAAATTTGAAACTCCAGAGAGAACTCCACCAAACTGAAGACTCTCCAAATTTCCAAGGATCAAACAGCCTTTGATGTCCAACATCACTTCGAAAGTCAAGCAATTCCATAAACAAGCAACTTCCATAAACAAGCAACAAAATACGAAGAACGCTCATCCTGTTCTTCAAATCAAGAACAAACATTCAGAGAGAACGAATCAGAGGATCAAAGCATAGAGATCGAACCACTTTCGCACAAAATCATCTCAAAACTCAAGTTCAACTCCACGAATCAAAATTTCTCCGGAAATCTCGTGTGAACAACTAGTATTATCTATTATAAATATTTATTAATATTAATATTATAAAAAAGTATATGACAATATTCATTAAAGCTAATGACTACATTTGCTAATTTTTTTTTTAAGTGACAATATTTAAAATTATTTTTTACATTTGATTAGTCTAATAAGTTTTCGTATTTCTTTTTACCATATGAGATTTAAGCATCTTCATCCATGCCAGCTTAACTGACATAAGTGTTTATCAATAATTAAGAAATCATGAGGTTGACTTTTTTTTTTTAAAATCAAATTATTCATTGAAGATAATAGATAGTCATACAGACACAATCTCAATCAATTGAGAGCATAAACTAGAGATCACATAATCTTTTTACTACTTTAATTTCAGTCCACAAGTTGGACAGATAGCTACTAAGACCAGATGAGCCACAGATCAAGAGAAATTTCAAAGGATTAACAACACCTTACAAGTTTGCCTTTTTATATATATATGAGAATGGAAGAACCCAATATAAAAGACCAATTAAAAAATGAGTTTTATTTTATTTATTTATTATTATTTTTTTTTTGAGAATATTGAGTTTTGAATCTTAAATCTTAAGATGTTTGAACTCAAAAAATCTTCTCACCCCTACATTAAATGTAAATGATTTTGAATAGGAAAATCAATAATTTATTTTTGTGGATCTGGCAACAATCCTTTCATTTATTTGAAATTCAATCCTCTCATACTAAAAAATGAGTGTAGTGAATTTAAATCCTTGAGCTTCTCAAAAACACATTATATAGACTGAATTCTTTGTTTAAATAGAAAGAATTTATTTGTTTATGGTTGTTTAAATTCTTTCTACTTTCTGATTAAATTTATCCCCAAAAGCTAGAACTATTTTCCACTCCAAATTTAAATTTAAAGCGTAACAAAATAAAACATCCTCTTTTAAGTTCGGTTGTTTTTTTAGGTTATCTAAATTTGGTTCTTAGGTGGGAAAAGACCGTTAATTATCAAAACTCCATCCAAAATAGAAAACTAAGTATATTTTATGATGTTTCTCCAAACTTATAACGTCTCGTAAATGCCAACAAGATCACTAGCTCAACATCGATGCACACCTAATACTCATTTTTGGGTTTGAGTCACCCATTCTCCAATTTGTTGTACTCTCAAAAAAAAAAAAAAAACGACTAGTAAACTGCCTAGCTAGGCATACTTCTGCTTGAATATTTCTTCGAATATTTTTTCTTCAATGTTTGTTTGATAATCTCAAGATATGTATACCATACCTCTTTTTGTTAAAACAAAGAAATAATTGCCGAACTTTATGTGTATTAATTTTTCATAAATACATACAGGAGAAAGAATACCAAATCCTATAAAATCTACTAAGGAAAATATAATAACCAAATCTAGGAAAGATTTAATAATATTTAAACACAAAATGGAGGAAGTATATTTATAATTCATAATACTCCCCTCAAGTTGGAGTATGTAAATGCCTCATTTTAGATAAAATTTTGAATTGTTGTTTTCGAAATGCCTTTGTAAAAGTATCAGATCAATTGGTGTGTGGTGGGAGATTTACTTATAATAATTGATCACGAATAAAATGACAATCTACTTCAATATGCTATAAAATACTCGGTTTTTTTGCAATATGAAGAGCATATTGACTATCACAAAAGGATGTAAAACACCATGAAAGACTAGTAATAATTTCAACAATTTTAACTCCCAAGTAGAAATGTCATTGCACTATACCCATTTCTTAGTTTTTCACGAGATAGGGGATGAACAAAAAAAAAAAACCAAATATTCGGACAACGAGCGATAGGTCAATGAACAAATCCCTAATCACTATCATACAAGATATTCAAACTCATCTCACTCTTAGACGATAACAAAATATTTATGCAAAAGTATATAATGAATAACTCGTTCAAAACGAGTTATAAATAAATAAAAAAGACATCCAACTAAATAATAATATTGGTTTGGGTGTGAATACGTCTCCCCTTCGACCCGAATCAGTCAATGATTTTGCTCCATAGTTGAGTCTGTCAAAATGTTATGTTCTCCATAAAAATGTCAAACTTTTCTTTAGACATTTGTGGCAACAAGGCATCCCCAAGTATTTGTGTGGAAAGGAAGGGTTTGATAGAACTATCAATCATTTTCACTTCATGTTTCATGCACCAAAGAAAGTCCGAATTTGGGCATTTGGTCTTTAAAATGAATTAAATGTGATTCTTTTTATGAATAAAAATAAATGTGATTTAATTGACGGTTCTTTGATATATTTTCCAGCTAGAAAAGAGAAAGTTATATAAAACATTGAATTGATTAAATTTGGTACCAAATACTTAGGTACTAAATTCTTGTTTTTCAAATTGAAATGAAAACTAAGATAAATCTCCGTGTTTGGATGTAAAATTGTAGAGTCATTATTTTTAGTGATTATACACTCAAAATTATTTGAGTGATTAAAAATTTGAATTTTAGTAATAGCACATTTGAAAGTGATTTTTTGTAGAAGAGTTTTAGTTAATAGCTCGTTTTGATAGGATTAGAAATGATTGATTATTTTGAAGATTTAGTAATGAATTGTTATAAATGAATGATTTGAAATAAGTGGTTAGAAATGAATTATTATTTTAAGTGGTTAGAAATGAGTGATTAAAAACGAGTGATTATTTTTTATAATTAGAAATAAAGGATTATTTTGAGTGATTACAATATCTTGTTAAGATGTGATTATTTAAAGAGAAGTCTTAATATTTCATTCGTAATAACTCATTAATTCCTTCAAACAAACACTCCAAAATTAGGTTAAACTAGAACCTTCATTCGTGCATTTTACCCCGGATATAAATCTAGAGGAGTACAAGGGTGTTTGTTTGCCATATTTAAGGAGGATTTAGATGGAGCATTTAGTAACTCTTGCTAAAAAACCTACATCCAAATGAATTTTTACTAACTTCTCTTATTTTTTATTAAAAATAACTCTTCATTTCTAACCGTTACTTCATTCATATTTATAACTACTCAATCATTTCTAACCACTCATTTATAATCATTCATTTCAATTCAATCAAAATAACTCATTTTTTATCATTCTTTTTTAACCATTCAAAATAACAATATTTTAAATCTACATTTAAAGAAGGTTTTGACTCTAACTCTAGTACATAAAAATCACATCCAAACAATTTTTTGGCTATGACTCTTAATTTTAACTACTCAAAATAAGTCTTCGATATAATTCATTAAGCTAAATCCTTCTTAAATATTGTAACAAACACCCCAAGAGTTAAAATACAATTGCAGCAATAAAAAGTACAAGTATAATTTTGTTAAGGCAAAAAATCACAAAAAAAGGGTTTATTGCATCCATGGTCAGGAACAAATAATCAAATGGAATAAATAAGAACACATTTTGAATTTTTTTTAATACAAATACATTAACAAAGCAGAGGAACATGGCCAAGAAGGTTCCAAACTAGAAGCAAATTAAGAACTTCAAATGTGATCAAATAAACATTAACTTTGAATTTACCGGAGTTGCGATCTCTGTCATTTTTGTGGAACATTGTCTTTGTATAATGATAGTTGCGATTAAATATTTTTTCTTCAAACCCATTTAATTTCTATTGGTTCCAAAATTTATTCCCTTTTGTAAAAATTTATTTCTCTTCATCTCAAGCAGAATGTTCGATTTGGGTCGGTGGGTTCTTCAATTTTCATTTTAATTTCATCTTTCTTCTTCTAATGTTGCTGGTTCGTTTGAATTTAATGTTCTCTCATACGGGTTTTGCTTTCAAGCTTGGTTTATGATCAATTTTTGGAGCTAGATTTGTGTGCTTATCCTTGAGGTGGCAGAGACCTAGGCTTTGTGCCTATGGATGCGTTTGTTTTTGGTAGAAAAGAATGGAGTGGAAGAGAATGAAGTGGTTAAAGGTAGTTTCAAGTGGTTAACTACTCGTTTGAGGATTGAGGTTAATAGTAGTTGAGTAATCAACTACTTGTTTAGAGATTGAAGTCAGTAGTGGTTGAGTGATAAATTTGATGTGAAGTTTAATAAAATTTAATGTGAGATTTAAAAGAGGGGTTGAAGAGTGGTTAACAGCAATTGTTTACTACAAAAAAACAAACGAGGGGTTTTTGAGGAGTGGTTATTAACCACTCCTTATATCCAAAAAACAAACACACCCTAGGAGACGAGGGAGGCAGGAAGGACATGAATGAATTAGATTTAAAAAAAAAAAAAAACTTAAGAGAAGACAACTTTTTATTTAAATGACAATTTTGCCTACTCAAATTAAGCTCGAAGGGTTTTATTGCAATACTTTTTAAATTTTGAGGGAGGTAATTGATCAAATTGAAACTTTAATTAAAGATGTAATTATTACAAACTACATACTTCAAGGGTGATTTGTGCAATTTTCTAAAAAAATTATATAATTCAAGATTTTAAAAAATTACTAACAACAAACTCAATCGCATTAATGTGACTCATGAACTAAAAATGACCTTTTAATTATAGGTTTAAGTCTAAAATATTGTTTAATTCAAAAAAGAAAAATAACAAATAAGCATGATTATTATTATTTTTTTCAATACAAATATTCTATTTAACAAATTATATAATTCCTTAAAAAAAAAGGATATAATTCAAGATTTTAAAAAATTACCAACAACAATTTTAACACTATAGTATTACCTTAAACAAAATAACACAATAATAATTTTTTTTTTTTTTTTTTGGATATCTCTTCTAATAATAACACAATAATGTTAGTGTTACTCGTGAACAAAAAAAGTCATGAATTCTGTTAGTTACCATTCAAGTTCAAAATCTAGTTGATTTTAAAAAAGGAAAAAAATATTATAAGCATGGTATTCTTTTATATATTTTAATTTATCAGAAAAATGTTGAGGAGTGTGAACAAAATAGAGAACACAAGTTATAAAATAATCAATAAACAAGTTGTCAATCAAGTCTCATTAATAAATGAGAGAAGAGTAAGATGGTAAAATTATTGGATAAAAAGATTGTGGTGCTAGTTGATAAATGATTGAGAATCTCACTTATTAAGTTCCTATAAACTATTTGATTTTTTTTTGTTTTTAAAATTTACACTTGTTTTTACTTAAATTTTTTACAATGTATTTCATATTTTTTACAATGTATCTATTTTTTTTTCTTAAAAAAAGTATGTGAATGTTATCCAAATTTTAAAAACAAAAGCAAATTTTTTAAAGCTATTTTTTTTGTTATCAAATTTTGGTTTTATTTAAAAAATTATAGGTAAGATGTAGATATTCAAATAAGAAAAAACATATTGTGAAATAGTTGTTGTAGATTTAAATTTCAAAAATAAAAAATTAAAAACAAAATGGTTATTGAGACCTAAATTTACAGATATATAAAATTATAACTTTAAGATAATGAGAAAATTGATTATATTCTTGTATTTTAGTGAATACCATCGATCGAAATTATATTGGATGAACTGTTCTCATAAAATAATTACAAATATAATCAAATTTTAAAATATTTACCTTTATAAATAATACAATATTGTATATTATTAATATAGTATAATAAGAAAGTATATACTCATTAATACTGTATTATGTATTATTAATATAGTAAAAATATATACTCATTACAATATTATGTATTATTAATATAGTATTATAAGAAAGTATATAACAATATTTAATATATGTCAATGATTATAGTTGCTATTTTTTTTTTTATATAAATGATCATATTTATAATTATTTTCTAAATTTTACTAGTTTTCTTACCATATATATATAGAATATGGGGTTCCATCTCAAAATCAATTGGCAATGAGGGGAGTAACTCATATCTCTTATAATTGTTGGTAGGATTTCCACTTTTTCAATGTGGATAATTGTGAGATCCTAACATACTTCTGAAGATCATACTTCTTTTGGGATCACCAATCTTGAATTAGATCTCAATTTCATTTTTATTGGATCGATAACCGTTTAGACTTTATGGGCTCTGATACTATATTAGAGAATATGGACTTTCTTATAAATACTTGTAGGATTTTCCACTTTTCCAATGTTGACAATCCTAAGATCCTTATATATATATATATGTATATCTTCGAAATAAAAAAAATTGACATAAATGTATGTTCTTGTTTAAAAATTTGAATCTTCAACCTACTAATTTCGATATATATATATATATATATTCTGAAATTCATGTTTACTTAAAAAAATAAAAAGAAACACACGACTTTTAACGTTTTTTTTTTGTTTTGAAATCGGAAAACTGGGTTGTGCGTAAGCAATATGACTAATAATTGACTTCACTATATATACTCCGGTAACCATACACATTCCAAAACTTAAATTCACGAAAAGATCTTTTACGATTAATTTATCACATAAGTTTCTTTTTTCCTTTTTAAATTATTGTTTTTGGAGTTCAATAATAGTCGAGAGTTAAATATTTGAATTTATAACCTCTTGCATTATATATTGATATATAATTATACCGTCGAACTATTACTTTTTGTTGACACATGGATTTTGAATTAAAAACCTTAAAATGATAATTTAGAGATCCAATCTTTTATGAGGTCGTCTCATGAAGATAAAAAAAAAACTATAAACTAGTAAAGAATTTTTAATATTTTTTTTATTATTAAAATGAAGCATTAATGTGGGTGTTATTCATTCTTTAAGATAATTGATTTTCTTGGCCTTAATTTGAATTTTTGATTGATCAAATGTGTTGATATGCACTAAGTTATATATCAACCTAAATTATCGATAACATATGTCATAGATGTATATATCTTTCTTTTTTTAGATACTATATATATATATCTTAATGCATCTAAATTAACAAAAAAAATCTAAAAAAAAAAAAGAAAAAAAGAAAGAGAAAGAAGTAAAAAAAAGATCCAATAATCTAGAGGTTTACGAATCCTCTATTCCTATGTTATTGAAAGGGAAAAAAACACATATGTGGGACATATATAAAATTTAAATTTCATCATCTTAATGGATAATGTTACATTAATTAATTGAATATGCTTGGAAAACATATTTTACTGGATAAAAATTCCATAGAAGAAAATGTCAGATGAAAATATTGCTGGGTATGGGGTTTTAGGCCATTTTTTCTTGTTCTATATCATTTATTGCGGTAGGTGATAGGCTTATTCATTTGTCACTTTCTTGTTTGTGTATCACAATGTCATGTATATGGGCATGTTATTTAGGAAAGTTTAGGTTGCAACTTTTTTGTTGTCTACTTTAAAATATTTTTTTTTAGAAATATTTCATTCATACTAAAATCGTCATTCATTGTTTTTTTATTGAAAACATTTATTGTATGTGAAAGATTATATGTAAACACTAATCGAAGACTATATTAATTGAATATTGAAAATTATGTGTAACACTTATTAAAGATCGTTGAACATTGATGTTTTCTAAAGAGACTTGATTGGTTTAGAAATATTGTTAAAGATTCTTACATTATACTGAAATCAAGTGCATCAAATAATACTAAAATACATAGTAGCTTAACGATATTAATGTATTTCCATGATCAAAACAACATGATTGTATTTTAGATATTGGATACTTTTTATTTTAAATTAAATATGTGCACCATTTAATTGTAGACTAATTTCTGTTGTTTAGGTTTCTTCCTAAATACGAACTCTATAGTTTTCAGAAAAAAAAAACTAAATACAAATTATACCATGTGTGGGATTTTGCATAATAGGGATAAGATTTTTTAAAAATATTTTTTTAGTATAAATTGGAGAGAGAGACAAACAAACCTTACATAGAGAGTACTGATGCTCTCAAATAAAATGATAACAAAATATCTATTTTAGATTTATTTTATGATGAATTGAATTACAACGAATGAATAAAATCAACATTGACTCTTTCGGTATAGAGGTAAGAAACTAAATTGATATATGATTTAAAAAAAAAAAGAAACTAAATTGATATAAATAAAGTATAGAAATTTAATCAAATCCCAAATGAAATAGGAGGAAGATCTTCCATAATGATTCCATTTAAATTATTAGATAAAAAATATAATTATAAATTACAATTTGTAAAATTAAAATTATATTCTCATCCATCAAAATCTTTTTAGATATTAATTTTAAGTCTAACAAAGATTTACTAAATAATTTTTTAAAGATTAGTTATTACCACTATTTCCAAAAATCAAACTTGTATAAGAATAAAAAAAAAATTGCCACGTTTTTTTTGTGACAACTATTCCGCCAATTTATTGTCCTATATAAACATTCACCGGATTCTCTTCTTCCACACACAAATCCCCAAATGCTAGAACAATTTTCCACTCCAAACACAAATCCAATTTCTTATTCCTTTTTTGTTCTTGAGTTCCTTTAGTTTTTTAAATGAAAAAGTTCTTTTTTCAAGTAATTCATTTTTATGTAATTTCTTGAAGAAAAAAAAGCAATGGATTTGGGAATTGGGAGTTCTTTTAGGAGCCAATTTGGGAGTTTTAATGGAGATGAATTTTCAGAGGATGAAGAAGCTTTGAAATGGGCAGCCATTGAAAAGCTTCCAACTTTCAGACGTTTGAGGAAAGGTTTGGTGACAAATTTGGATGGTGAAGCCAATGAAGTTGATGTCTTGAATCTTGGCTTTCAAGAGAGGAAGAATTTGATTGAAATGTTGGTTAAAGTTGTCGAAGACGACAACGAGAAGTTCTTGTTGAAGCTCCACGATCGTCTCGATAGGTAAACTTGTTGCACTATGTTTTGGTTAATTTACAAATTTAGTTTGATAATTTGGAGATTTGTATTTAAGTGAGTGAGAATTCAAAACTAACATGTATTTATATTGCCCAACTATTGCTTTACATGTTAGAGGATTTCAAAAAAGAACTCTAATCTTAATTATGAAGGAAACGATTTGGTACGGATTCTAACTAAAAATTTCTTGATATATTTTTAAAGAATGGTAAAAAATAGTAAGAGGTGATGAGTTCAATTTATGAGACTTTTAAGAAATTAATTTGATATAGATTTTTTAGACATCTAAATATTGTAAGGTAAGATGGTATATCCCGAAACATTATTCAACATCGGGACATTAATCGCGCCAAGTCCATAAAAAAAAGTTTATTTTATTGAAGAAAAAAAAGTTCTAACTCTCCCCTTTCATGATTGTAAAGCGCGCGCGCGCACACACACACATATATATATATATATATATATATATATATTTATTTATTTATATTGAAAACAATGGTTATATTTAGTTATTATTAGAGAATATGAACTTCCACCTCAAAATTAATTGACAACGAGGAGAATAATTCATATCTCTTATCAATACTTTTAAGACTTTTAATGCGAGACAATTGTGAGATTCTAACAATAAAAAACCATATTTGGAATGAAAATTTTAACTCTTACTTCGATCATACTAATTAAGTTAAATAATTTTTGTTGCCTAGTCAACGATAACTTATTGTTCAATAAGTTGTAATTAAATATAAAAAAATTCTATTAAATGATAACTTAAACCTATTACTTATTGTTTAATTGAGCTTATGAGTTACGATTATGAACATAACTCAACTTTTATGTTCAATTGAATCCTTACCCACAATATATTCACCGACTATTTTTAATTTTTTTAAAAATATGTAGATAAGTTTGTAAAATATGCAAGATAAGTTTGAAAAATATGTAGAAATATATTAAACATTTTCCTTTTAAAGTCTAGATATAATGTTTTAGTGTTTAGAAACCAAAATTCAATTCTTAGCCAATAGAAGTAATATCCATCATAGAGTAGTTCAAGTGGTTAAAAAAAGTTTTGGGATGCTTAAGGTGACGAGTTCAATTCATGGTGACAAATTAATTTCCTCAGTATGTTTTAAGGTTCGCGCAAACTGACTCGAACAGTCACATGTATAAAAAAAAAGCTTACAAAAGTAATAATCATTTGATATAAAGTGTCTGCGTATGTTCTAAGTCTTAATTTTCTTGTATATTTGTGTAATTTTTCAGAGTAGGAATCGAACTTCCAACAATCGAGGTACGTTTCGAGCAATTGAATATCGAAGCAGATGCTTATGTGGGAAGTAGAGCTTTGCCAACAGTTCTCAATTTCACACTCAATATGATTGAGGTAACATTTTAATTGATGCAAAAATTTTGTGTTATATATGCTATATATATTGAGGTAACATTTTTTCCCTTATGTGTTAATTATTTTGCTTTCCACAGGGTTTCTTGGGTTACTTTCATATGTTTTCCAGTCGAAAGAAGCGGTTAAAAATCCTTCGTAATGTCAGTGGAATTGTCAAGCCTGGAAGGTATTTATTTTTTAAATGGTTCAATATTTGATGATAATTTAAACAAAAATGGTAAATAAGCATATTTTTTAAAAATAAATACACCACAAAAAACAATATAAAAATGGGCAGTCCTATTATCATGTAAAGTAGTTTCCTTAAATTCTCAAATATTTAAATTTACATTGTTCTTTATAATAAGTGGAGTGGACCTAACCTGTTGAATTATGACCATATTCACTATTATGATATTCAAATTCGACAAGCATTGAATCAAAAGAGTGAATTTGTTTAATTTCATTTTCATATTTATTTGGATTCCACGAAAAAATTTGTCGATATTTTGAATTAAATTCTCTTATTTGTAGATGTTTTTAAGAAGAAAATTGCTATTTCCCTTTCTTTAGGTAGAATCATTTATTGCAAATCATAACATATGAGTCGTTTAAAAATATTTTTCTTTAAATCCAAAATAGAAAATAAAATAACAAAGGATAAGATCAATTCTATTTATATATGATAAAATATTTTCTATCAACAGAATTATAGTTAAAAACTAGAATTTATTATTTATTTATTTATTTTTGTTAATAAGAATCCTAACTCAGTGATATTAATGTATAATCAAACAAGATATCCACGTAATTATGGGACAACTAAAACAACCTAGTTGAGGAAAGATATTTCAAAAGAATCCATTAATACTGTCAAAAAAATAAAATAAAAAATCAATTGATAAATGTTTTCTACAAAAAAAAGAGCTCCAATTTAAAAATAATTTTAGTTTATTTAATGTTGTTTTTGCAGAATGACATTGCTGTTGGGACCCCCTAGCTCAGGAAAGACCACTCTTTTATTAGCATTGGCAGGAAAGCTTGACCCTCAAATTAAAGTATACACATCTACCCCTCATTTTTCAATTATTTCATATTAGAATTAAATGTCATTGTAGTTCCTAAAATTTCATGGTAACTTATCTTTCACTCTTGTCCATAAATTCTTCTTATAGAAATTTATTGATAAAATATATATGGTTTAATGCATGTTTTGGTCTCTCTTATTTGAAACTTTTAACTTAGTCCTTAAACTTTATCATTTTTCATTTTAGTAATTTTTTTATTCAACAACATTTGGGGTGAAGAAAATTCGAACTCATATCATTTTGAAATTATTTATCATGCTATAGAGTTTTACTTTTGTTTGTTATGATTGTTTGCATAGAATAGAGCAGGGTCGCAGCTAAAAGAGATTGAGAATAACAATAATAATGAAGAGAAA
>JBBMKA010004626.1:0-30351 GCA_037833695.1 Sechiopsis laciniata | reverse complement strand
TCAGGAGTTATAAATATAAATTGAAGTTTTTGTAATAGTTCGTTTGGATGTGAATTCGAAATGAGAGATTATTTTGAATAGTTAGGAATAAGGATTTATTTTGAGTATTAAAAATGAAGAGTTTTTTTAATAGTTACAATAGCTGTCCAGATGTAGTTTTTTGAGGAATAAGTAAATACTCGTTTTTTAATACTTCATGAATTCAACAAACAAACACCTCATAACTAAGGAAATAATTAATATATCTCTCACACTTGTCACATCTTTTTCTAAATTATAGAAATTGTTTATTTATTACTTAAATGACACAATATATATATTATAAGGGTAAGATTGATTTTAAAAAAAAAAACAAAAATTAATGTAGGGTTTTATTTATTTATTTAAGTTATATTTTAAAAAATGGAGACGAATTTTTTAGTTTCTCACAAGTTTTTTTTTTTTTTTTTTTGTTTTTGAGAAACGGTTAACACATTTTGTTGGGAGGAAAAGCAGGGTCGCCAACAACTTAAAATCTTCATTTTTATTATTTATGTTTTGTTTTGTTTATTAACTAAAATCCAGCAACCCTCAGCCTTCATACGTAAAGTCACGTCGAAATTGGAACGAAACATTATATATATATATATATATACTTCGAGTTTTTTTTCTTTCTTTTTTTTATAGCTGGATGTTCTGACTATTTTACACGTAAACATATCTGTGAATGCATTTTATTAAACTTATAGAAATTAATTTGAGCAAAACTTAGGTATTTCCCAACCAAAACACAACAAAATCAGACATTTCTACCGCAATAATCATATGCACTTTCCCTTTTCCCAAAACCAAGACTGAAAAAAAGATCTGTAGCTTCAACATATTATTTTTCATTTTTTAATGAAACGCAAAAATCACTTCAAATCACTGCACGTCCTACTTATATTTATGAAGGAAAAAGGGTAAAGAGTAAATATAGAAAGTGCAATGAATAGGCTTCTTCACAACATAACGACCAAATTATTCATCTGAGTGGGAAAATTTCAACCAATTATGTGAGTCTTACTACAAAGGAACTAAATTCCATAAAACAGAAGAAAAAGAAATGGAAAGAAGAAATGTGTGGTCTCTGAGAGAAGCAACCGATCAAACATTTGTATCAACTATCAGTGCTTTGAATCTTCTTCTTCACAGAACTTGGTGTACTGCTCAGAGTCCATCAAGTTTTTCAGTTCAACACTGTCACTAACCTCCACCTTAATTATCCATCCATTTTCATATGGACTTGAATTCACCTGGCATTATTATTAACACAAATGGATCAGAAACAAGCATAACCATGATTTTTCTAACTAAGCTTTGATTCAATGACAAAAAAAATCAGTTGAAATAACAAAAATGCTCTCCCCTTGGATTTGAATAGAATGTTTTCAGTGAAGGGGATGATTATCATGTTCTCAATAGAGGCAAAGAAGTAAATAGATGCAAAGAAGCAGTAAATGTTATGTGGACATCACTAAAGAAATGCAGCAGATCTCTGATAAGAACCGAGCTCTATTACGATATCAAAATAACGAAACTGCAAGATAAACCATATTTAAGGTACTTGGACCCTCCTCTACCTCTACCCTTACCCACTACCTCTATTTATAACATGATACCCTAACAAACTCCTCTCCAAGGCTGCATAATCCAAAGAATTTAGAATATGCAAAATCCATTGACATCATTTTCATGATATACTAAGAAGCTACAGTATAAGTTATGTGCATCAAATCTCACCATGCCAATTAATGATTTTTTTTTATATATCCGTGAATGTCTGGGTCAACTTACGTGCACTTTGATTATTCTCACAGGATAAACTGCCTGACCCTACCTACAACATTTGGCTATCAAGGAATTCTATAGGAAATTAATTCCTAGATTGGTGACCACTATGAATTGAACTCATCACCTCTTAGAGATATCTTCAAATGATGGCTCAATTAATGAAGTTGAGACTCTAAGTCCTTTGTTAAATAGAAACCATCTTTAAGTATCCAAAAGTAGGAAGAAGAAAACAAGATAAGATTAAGCTTAAATATTTCCAGAGCATTGTCAGATGAGTATTAAGAGAGCAAAAATATTAGATTTAGGAGCCCACCAGACCAGGAGAACTGCTGAGCTCTTCATTGACCTCAATGATTTTCCCTGATACAGGAGAGTTAATATCACTGGTAGCTTTAACACTTTCTACAGCTCCAAAGCTGCCATCCTGCTTAACAGATGCTCCAACTTCTGGTAATTCAACATAGACAACATCACCTAAATGATCTTGAGCATGATCAGTTATGCCAACAGTTGCTTTATCCCCTTCTACTTTCACCCATTCATGAGAGTTGGCATACTTCAAGTCCCTTACAACTGTAAAATTTGAATATATAAGTTATTTCACCATACTCATTTAGTTTTATCATTCATACATACTTTAATATATATATATATATATATATAT
Organism: Sechiopsis laciniata; assembly: GCA_037833695.1. Classification (NCBI taxonomy): domain Eukaryota; kingdom Viridiplantae; phylum Streptophyta; class Magnoliopsida; order Cucurbitales; family Cucurbitaceae; genus Sechiopsis; species Sechiopsis laciniata. The sequence goes on along the minus strand of JBBMKA010004626.1, from coordinate 27,875 downwards.
TTATAAGAAACGAAAACATATTCATTGATAAAGTGAAAGTCTTGCATAGAAACCTATCGAAACAACAATAAAGATCAATCACAGAGAAAATACATAGGTAAATCAATAAATACAAGTCCGATAGCATGAAATACAAAGAAAATAGTGGAGAGTTGTTTAGCTTGTATGTCGATGTCAATGTAGCCAAAAAATGTCGATATATTTTGCTCGCAGATCGAAAAATGATGCTTGTATGAAGAGAACTGTTTCCATTGGTGAGGAAGAAGAAACTTGAAATTGGAAGAGATCGATGTGGTATAAGGTATGATGAGACGATGATGTATCCCGACGATGTAAGGTGTCAGATCTTAGATCTGGTCATCCATATCCCGGGAAGATTTTAATGGATTGTGAATAGAAATATTGGACTTTCTTTGTATGAAATATTTTATTCTCAATTTCCTTTGCTTGTAAGACAGTGAATCATTGAGAAACGAATTTGTCTGATCATTGATAAGACTATAAGACTATCCTAATATAATGTGTATTACACAAATGCGCAAGTGGCTCAGTTAGCTTATCATATGAATTTTATACTTCAACATCCCATCCCTTTTGATTATATTGTTTATTAGATTCAAATATCAATAATATAAAGTCCATAGTTCTTGTTGTAGAAGGCAGACAGAAAGATATTGAAAATAATAAAGACATCCTTGTAATATCAAGAAAGCTGGATCAATATGTTAACATTCCATGTCCCTCATTGATTTTCATGTTCCTTAAGATCTAAGTAGAGCATGGAGTATATCTTTGAGGACTAATAATAAAACTAAAGAACTCCATAATTAATAATAACAGCGATTCAGCAGCTAGATAGATCATCAAGGCACTAGCATTACTTCAAATGACAAGATTGAAATAAGAACACAAAAAAACAAAGGAACAAGTGAAGAAATTCAGTACAAACGAATAGAGTATCTCATATTTGAGATTGAGATTCATCACATCATAATTCAGATTCAAAAGCAGAATGGCAAGTATTCACTAAAAGAAAACAATGTAATCCATCCATATGCCTAAGATCTACCCACAAATCCTCATTAAAAAATCTCCTCAATAGCTCAGAAGACAATGAAACTAGACTGCAATACAATAATGAATCAAATCCAGCAAAATTGTCGAAAAGGGTCTGCCATAGATCAACCAAACGGCAAGAATAAACAAAACCCATCAATGGAAACTGAGATCTTCCCATGTGAAAAGCAGATCGATCATTCACAAAAATAAAATCAACAAGAAGTGAGAAAGAATGACAGCGAAATCAATGCATAGAGAAAATAGAAATGTGGGGGTTGGGCTTACCAGAAGCAAAAGCTCTATGGGGTATTGAGATCTTGAGGTATGAAGCAGCTCTTGAAGCCCAAATCAAGCCCGTCGCCATTGATGAAATTTGGAAAGCTCTGAACAGAAGCTTGTGTTTTGGTGGCAATGATTATTGGGTTGGCGTCGCTTGTGAGAAACAGTTTGATGAAAGGGACTTTTATTTGCTATGGAAAGTGAGTTACTAGTAGGGTTGGTGGAGATGCCACCATACAACATATTGCTTAAATATCAACTATTCATAATCACATAATGACAACATTTAAAGATAAAAATTCTCAATAGAAAATTAGTGGTCACTCATCACTTTAAATTACTCAAATTTTATATATATATATATATATATATATATAGTTTTTTTAGTTTATAATTTCTTTATTTTAAAATCAAATATTATTTTTCTTAAATATTCAATAATATATTTATTTTAAATTATAATATATTTATGAATTGATTATTTTAGTCTGAATTGACACAAGATTTTTTTTTAGTACAATAAAACCATCAGACGACCGATATCCACAAAACAATAAAACTACAAAATTGGATATTCACAAAACAATAAAACCATTAGACGAACTAAAATTGAGTATTATTAGATAAAAGTACTAATATAGTTATGAACTAAATAGAAATTTCATCCAAAATTTGCAGACTAAAAAATTAAATATCTCAAAAAATATATAATTTTACTTATTTTAGTTCTTGGGTCCTTTTTTTTATGTATAGTTATAAGCATTAATTTAAAATAAGCGTTAAAAAGAGTATTCCAAGAACTTCAGGTATCAAATAGTAACTAGTTGTTTATGAATCCGAGTTATAAATATTACTAAATTTAGAAATAAAAAATAAAAATAAGGGCATCAAATAGAATTGAGTTTAACTAATATAATATATCCATGAACCATCCTCCAATTCTCATCTGTTGAACTAAAAAATAATTATGATATACAACAGGATAATCATGTGAAATTTGGTTGAATTAAAAAGAATGGAAGTAAAGGTTCAAATGTTTTTTTTCTTTTTCTTTTTTTTTGAGAATAGTAAAGGTTCTAATGTTGAATTAAAAGAATGATTAATAAAGGAAATGTGTTAAAAGAAAATGGTATGGTAGGTTGAGTGAGCCCACAGGGTGCTGAGTCAATATCTCAACACCAAACCCACTTCTTGGTAGAGATCGCTAGCTTATTTTTATTTTATTTTTTGGAAATTGTAAGGAATATCTAATAAAATAATTATAAATATAGTCGAATTTTAAAATATTTGTATCTATAGTTATTAATATATTTCAATGTTGTATTATTAATAATCATTAATACAGTATGTATCATTAATAAGTATTATTATTAATGCATATGACTATGGTTACTATTTTTTTAAGTGATCATATTTATAATTAGTATATGAATTGGACTAATCTAATAAGTTTCTTTCTTTTTTTGTAGCTAAAGTTGTTGGGTTTTTTCTTGTTTTTGTTAGATACCATTTGTCCCAACCAGTTTTAGGTTCATATTGTCTTTTCTTGTAAATTACGGTAGATAGCAAATTTTAACATCTTTATTTTAAGAGAAATTTTATTGGATGTAATCTTCTTACAAAATAATTACAAATGTAAACAAATTTTAAAATATTTACATATATAATTATTAATATTGTATTATAAATATTCATTAACACAATATGATGTATTATTAATACAATATTATAAAAAAATTATTATTACTATTATCAATGATTATAATTGCTAATTCATAATTTTGTAGGCTTGATTGAACCATTTTTACTATATATTTTTTTTCTAACTTTTTGACATTCAAAGAATTTTGTTCCTTTTTTATTATTCATGGAAAATCTCATAAAATTACATTATTAAATCAATTTTAAATAATATTATTTCCAAATTTATCACAAAATCAATTTGAAGTTTTTTTTTAAAAAATACATATATATTAAAATTGAAATTGGATATTTGAAAGTTAAATAATCAAGATGAAACAAAATTCAAAATTCAAAGTACAAAAATCAAAATGATATATATATATATATATATATTATTTCTACAAGCATAGGACTACCTCATTGTCGTTATTGGCTGCAAAACCAAAAGAATCAAACATGTTTGATACTTGGACATTATTTTTATTCTTAAATAGTAAACTATTTTAGCTCAGATCTAGTTGATTTTTTGAAAGGTGAGGGAGAGGATTTAAACCAATGAGAACTGGATCATAGGTAATTTTTTATTGCATTTTAATTTTATTGAAACGTAAGAATGTACAAAGGCAAGCCAACAACAATAATAGCTCAACCCACATAAATTAGTAACTAACTAAAAAGTTATGAATTCGAATCCTTCAATTGTTGTTGAACTAAAAAAAGAATGTACAAAGGCAAAGAATTAAAATTTCAGACAGGCAATAAAGCTTTCACATCTTTATGCATTGTTCTAATAACATTGGTTACCTGTTCAATCTGTTCTTCACTTGAACAAGCTGAGAGAAGCACTTTGGCAGTTCCTCCATCTGGATAACAACCAGCATCAATCATCTCTTCAAATATTTCTAAGCATCTTTTGTAAAGCTTCTTCCTAGAATAGGCTCCAATCCGAGAAGTCCACGTGACGACATCGGGTTTGAGATTTTTTGATGGAAGCAACTGAAATAGCTCCTCCATCCTCTCCAGAAAACCGGCTCGCCCGTATACATTGATCAAGATGTTGTACGTACCGATATCTGCTCTGCATGGTCCTTTTTGCATGGTTGATAGAAGATCTTCCATTTTTCCAAATTGACCTAAACGACCATAAAGATTAAGCATGCTGTTCATCACAAATGTGTCTGGTTTGAGTCCAGATTTATGCATCTGGCCAATGATATCTTCACATTTAGCTGCATTGCCCGCATTCGAATAGGCAGATAAAAGAAGCATGTGGGACTTCATTGTGGGGATTATCCCAATTTGTTTCATCCGTTGAAAAATGGCTTGTGCATCTAAATTGCATAAAGATTAGAGTTAGAAAAACATTATAAAAAGTGGAAGAAAATGATAGCATTTGGATTGGGATGCTGAAAGGTAGTGGAGAAATAATGGCAGTACAGTTCTAATTAAAGTAAATATGGTTTTTTTTTTGTTAATCATGTATAAGGCCGAACAAATAGAAATCAATATCAATCGGGAGGAAATGACATTGCAGATATTCAAATACAAAACCTGTTCTAATATCATGTTAAATCATATCCTAACACTTACTAGTTATTAAGTTCTTACATTTAAAATTTTCCTGGTTAGTTCCTATAGCAACATACATGATTTGAGTAAGTTATCTTAGTTTCTTATACCAGATTTTGAAGACAGATAAGATGGATTTTGCAATGAGTGAAAACCATAGGTAAAAGTACTAGTAGGGAATATATTTGAAATATCAGTAGGTTATTAATAAGAGCATAGTGGTAATTAGCTAAGGGTGTCTTGTTTATAAATAGAGAGAGTTAGGAACCTTAGAGAGAGGAATAATTTTGGGTGGTGTGAGGTGTCTAGTGTAAGACTTTGGGAGAGCCCTCTCGAATGGCTATTGGTATTGTAATTTCTTCGAAATGGCAATATAGTTCTATCGTGTGTTTTTCTTTGTTAGAAGAATCCTACACCTTGATGTCAAAATGAACTAACAATAGAAGAATTATTAAATGTATCATTAAGTTTACATACCCTCGTGAAGACCAGCTCTTCCATACGCATCCACCATGATATTGTAGGATGCTCTATCTGGTTCACATCCCATGTGTTGCATGAGTGAAAAGATTTCTGCAGCTCCATATGGGAAACCAGCACGACTGCAAATGACCGAAAAAGTACACTTTTTATTAAAGAAAAACTACATCAAATGGCTATTGTGGTATTCTGAAATTTTCTAATGCATGAAAACATAAAGCAGCCTAGAGACTCACAGATATAAAGAAGAATGAAAACATAAAGCTCCAGCACAAAGCAGCAAAGTTGTAATCAATTCATCTACGATGTTCTTAGATGCTGCATGATACATAAAAAAAGTAGAAGGAAATTGTTCTTCAAACAAAAAAAAAAAGAGGAAATTGATGCACTAATCATCAGAAATATGATGTAATCTAACCATCATGAAGTGGCCTAGTGGTCAAGAGGACCTTAGAGAATTAAGAGTTGATGGGTTCAATCTATGGTGGTCGTCTACTTAGGAATTAATTTTCTACAAGTTTCCTTGACATCCAAATGTTGTAGGGTCGGGCCCCATGATAATAGTTGAGGTGTGCGCAACTCACAAGCTGGCCCAGACAGTCACGGATATAAAGAAAAAAAAAGGAACATGATGTAATCTATTAAAAGAGGAACATTAAACTTGAATTGATTATTACTGGTCACTAATCATAAAGGTCCATATGCCAACCAGAACTTCAAAGTAATGTCGTCCATTTTGAAGTGAGCAGTGAAAACGGACTAACTTTTCAAGAATCAAGACTATGCCTACAGGAAGATCGTACCAGATTAGATTTACCTATATGATTCCATGAGGGCATTATAAGCATAGACATCAGGTTCATAACCAGCTTCTTGCAGTTGTTCAAATATTTCTTCTGCTTTCTCACAAAGTCCCTCTCTAGCAAATGCGTTTACTAGCGCTGTAAAGGTGCAGATGTTAGGTTTGCACCTTTGACTTCTCATTTCGTCAAATATCTTTAGCGCCATATGAGATTTACTTTCCTGCATGAACCTCTGATTATTAAGCTAGAAGGAAAAGAGTAAATCAAAATCAATTTGAAATCCACAAATACTACAGCAGATTAGATTCCAGTGCTTTTATTCAGAATTGTCATTATCTTTACAGAAGCTTCAGGTCGTAAGATAGCTAAACCTATACTGGCCTGTATGGTATTAAACGCTCCATTGAAGATGTCAGGAAAGTGATCGAGGATTTTGGGTGCCCTGGAGATTGCTCTCTTTAATATTTGGGCCCTTCATTGCTAGTTACTCCTAAGCCTAAGGAATTCTCACATCTGGTGTTGGAAGGGGATTTCTTGTAGGATCGACAACTGAAGCATGCCTGTCTCTCCAAAGGAACGGCAGATTACTTTAACTAGTTGGTTCTCTCAAACCTTCCTATTTAACTTTTCTCTTTCTGAAGCACCCAACAATATTGTCTTTGAAATTGAGAAGAAAATATGAAACTTAACATGAAGGATCAAGTTTGGATGGTGTGACATACCTAACTGGCAGGAGAATGTCATCTCAACCATTTGAAAGGGATGGCCTAGGAGTTGCGTAGGTTGATTTAATTAAGTTTACTCCAACCTACCAGCTTAAGCTTTTGGATTGATCGATGATTTAACATAATTCAACATGGAATTAATGCAGGAGGTCCTAGATTTAACCTCCCGCAGAGCCATTTCATCCCCAATTAATATTAATCTCCACTTGATGGGCATTTTCAAAATTTCCAAGTTCACAAGTAAGAGAGTGTGTTGGTTGATATAATTTAGTTTACTCCAATCCACAAGCTTAAGTTTTTTGGTTGATTGGTGATTTAACGTAATTTGATCCATCGTACCAGTACTTAGACAAATTAAGACAACGAAATTCAAATGCTGATAAAAGAGTTCTTAACTTTAACCACTTTAGGCTCACCTTTCCATAAACGTTTATTAACATTGTGTAAGTATCCGTAGAGGGTTGGCAGCCATCTCTCTTCATCTTGTGAAAGATCTCCAATGCTTTGACATTGTTTCCACCTTTTACCAATCCATCAATATAAGCATTGTACACGATTGTGCCTGTATAATAATTGACATAAATTATAAAATTTTCTTTGCTTCAGTTCATATTTTGCAAGCATGCATTCAATTGCTCATGCCACTTGTAGCATTGTAGTCCTATTACTTTATAAGTATCATCAATATACTTCCAAACAATTAGAAAAATAATGATAACAAAAAAGGAAAAAGAAAGCTATCATATAAGTAATGCCAGCAGTTTTAACTACACAAAGGAAATAACCTTAAATCTAAATGTTAACAACTCGAAATAGTGCATATTTTTTAGAATCCTGAAAGTAGAAGTCAGATAAATAGCACTCGGGAATTCGCAATGGACGGCCTTTTTACCCTTCCTCCCAAAAGTCCCATAACCCTATAAGGTTTTCACTTTTTATTCTCATCGTGACCACTACCATTAGTAAGATAATTTTATAGTATGTTCAGAATTCATCAATGAGAAATTATCCATTTGTTGCTAAGATAAGTTTTCCCAAATTCAGTATGTGCAAACATCTCAAGGTAGCTTTTTTTTAAACAAGGGTAACCACGCCGGTCCCTAGGCCAGGTACCGGAGACATCGAAGGAGTAATGTCACAGGTGAGTCTCAAACTTGGGACCTTGAGGAAAGCATATGCTCAAAGCCCAAGTTTTCAACCACTACGCCACTCCTTAGGGACACTGATAGACACCCAGTACGTTTTGTGTACATTCGAAGAAATAGGACAGGTAACAGGAGATAATTCCTTGTATTTTACCTATGCATTATAAATAGGTCTTTTATCTGTTGGGAAGGGTAGCTTTTATGAATTGACTAAGAGAGGACAGGGGAGAGTTTGGAGCTCTGTAATTCAATTGTACTATTTTCAAGTAATAAAGCAGAAGGTTCTTATCAGACACAAACATCCCAAGGTAGCTTTTTGACAATAATAATGGGTGGCTGTTGGTGCTAAATTTGGTATCAGTTTCATGTCATCCACTCTATAAAAAGAACGATAAACAGTTCCCGCAAAATTTTTGACAATAATAATGATATATTCGTTGATTCTCATTCGTTGCTAGCCACCTCATCCGTTGCTAGCCACGACACTAATAATTGGTGTCTATCATTGAGAAGGAATTTGAATGATGTTGAGGCTACCGAATGGGCAAATCTTTGCTCAGTCCTAGATCAAATTGTGATTAGTGATGTTGATGATTCATGGATTTGGCCCTTGGATGATTCTGGTGGTTTTACAACTTGCTCCTTGTATAAGCATTTATCATCTTCTCAAGAGAACAAGTACAACCGTGAGTTGTATAAAAGACTTTGGAAGGGACCCCAACCGAAGAAAGTGAAATTCTTTGTTTGGGAACTTAGCAAGGGTGTCATCAATACGAATGAGATTATTCAGAAAAAGCTGGTGAGAACAGCTTTACAGCCCTATGTTTGTAGTATGTGCCAAACGGATTTTGAAACGCAGCATCATTTGTTCATTAGATGTAGTATATCATCTAGAATTTGGGCCCATTTTCTATCAGCATTTAACTGGTCCACTCCTCTACCTAGTAGAATATCACATATCGTCATATATCTTCTATTGGGGCATCCCTTCTCTGGTGACATTGAGAATCTTTGGCTTAGCATGATCTATGCTTTTCTATGGAGTATTTGGAAGGAAAGGAACAAAAGACTTTTCAATGATGGCCACACCTACAAGGATTACAACTCTCTTCTTGAATCTATTATGTACTTGGCCTTGTATTGGTGCCATTCTATCCCTCCTTTTTGTAGCTATGACTTGACCACATTAATCTCCCAGTGGTATAGCTTTATATAATCGTTCCGATAGGATGTATATTTTCAACTATCAATGAAAATGTTTTGTTTCCAATCCAAAAAAAAAAAAGCAGTTTTTTTTGGAATAAATACCGAGCTTTTGTACTTCTTTGCTTGGTTGATTGGCTAGTGAATGACCTTTATTAAGGTCTGTGTCAGAACAGCCTTCCAAATAATCCCTAAACTAAGCAGTTAAATTGACATGACATGGCAGCAATGACTTGTTTATTCATATTCACAATCAATCTTCTTCACTAAAAAAACATAAAAATATGATAAATAATTTGATGGTCGAGATATGATTTCATGTAAAAGAAAATTTTATATGAATAAGAATTACTTTTTAAGAGGAATTCAATAACAATGCACATGCAACAAACAGCACATGTTATAATATTAATTGAGACTTCTTAAATTTTTAAGCCCTTAGAAGTTGATAATATTTGCTCCCTGGTAGCAGATGACTGATGAATAATAAACATACTTGTTGAAAGGCCATACTTTCGCATTTCAGCAAAGACGGCTTCAGCCTTCTCTAGCAACCCAGATTTGCAATAGGCCTTTAGAAGAAGTGCATAACTATCTTCAGTTGGAATGCAATGAGATTCAAGAAGCTCCAAGTATGTAGATTCTACATCCTTATGCAGTGATCTCTGCCCATAAGCATCCATAAGTAGATTGTACACAATCACATCTGGCCGGAAGGAACTCTTGTTCAATATCCATTCACATATCTATAGAATGCAAGCAGCAATAACAGATGTAAGTACAAGTTGCACAAAGCCATTTAGATGAACATAAAGCTCTCTTTAGACTATTTCTCTCTCCTGACATTTGCTTAGTCCATTCAAATTATTCATTCAGCTTGCATGAACTTTTTCTCATGTCACACGCCCAAAAAAGAAAGCTCAGTGCGACCTGAGATTTGTTAATCCATCTAAATTATTCATCCAAATTGCACGAGCTCATCTCACCCCACGAATTTGCATAACTATGTGTCTTATAGTCTAACTAAACTATCAGCTTAAAATCATTGAAAGGAAAAGAAAAAGAAGTTGAGGAATCCTTGGATATGTTTTTGTTGCAAAACTAAGGTATCAAATTAAAATCCTACCAATATGATTGGACCCCACTTCCTGTTGAGACGAAGTTGAACTGCTACATTGATGATATCATCCCAAGTTGAATTAGTGGAAGGTAGTGTGTCAAGAGAATCCCACAGTCCCATATAATCTACTTCCTCTGCAACTAAGTCCATAATCTGTTGAGCAATAGGGCCCAAAACAGGGAAAATTCCATCCACAAAACCCGATCCGTACTTCCATCCCCGTCCCCTCAAAGAACCACCTGGACAAGGTTATAATCAAAATAAAGTTAATAGACGCCATAAGTAATGAAGTTACCACATGTCTTACATCGTTTTCTTGACAATCTTTTTCGATTGAAGGTTCTCAATTTTCCAAGTTTATCAACATAATGGCCATCGTGTCTGGATTTCTCAACAACTTCATTGTCTGCACACTTCACTATCCATCGGAAATCATTTCCACGGCATGCTGGTTGTAAGTATATGTTGTTAAGAATGCTTCCAAAAACCAACCTGCAGAGTTTACCATACAAATTTTCACATAACAGCAAAAAAGGACAGAATGCTGAGGTTTCTGATTGTTTTATATAGCAACCGTAGGCATGTTGCCATAACAATAAAAAATAATGAAGGCACACATCAAAGAATGTGTTGTTAGGTGCTTCCAAAAATCAACTGCAGAGTATACATACAAATTTACACAATGAATTTCAAAATAAAAAGAATAGAAATCACAAATAAATGTTCAACCTTCTATTTGTCTTTGAGTTCATCATTCTTGGATTGGATCATTTTTTTTTACCGAATAACCACTTGAGTTTTATAGGCGTTGATGTCATATTAGACATCATGGGATTCTGTCTCAAAGTTAATTGACAATGAGAGAAGTATATACATCTTATAAATGTTGTTAAGTGTCTCCATCGTTACAATTTGTAATCCTAACCCAGGGAAACATTACTATTTGAAGCAAAAAAATTAGACAATTTACACCAATTTCACTTTAAACGAATTTGTGTGAAACAAAATCCTTGTTAAGAAAAAAAAAATGCAAGAACTTAAAATTAAGCAGAGAAAAAAATGGAAATGAAGAAAGAGCAATTTCTATTTTACAAAAAAATAAATAAGCTTCAGAGAGAAGTACTAGATGAAGTGCCAACAACAACAATAACTCAACAACATAAATATGTGCTCATGGACTAAGAGATCATGAGTTCGAATACTCACAACCCCAATTTTTGTTGAATTAAAAAAAATATTAATAATAGAAGTAAAGTAGCAATTACTCATTCGAACACAAAACCGAACCAAGTAATACTAATAGCAGGTCACATTCCGCTCTAAAAAGCTCTGTTTCCATTCCAAACAAATTCGTTTATAAGTAACATGAAATTTTCGAATAATCAATCCAATGACGAGAAACATCAACTCAACCGCTACCATTTCAATATTCAATTTCACCACAAAATAAGACACAAAAATGCACCCTAATGAATTACAAAGTTGCAGCCAACCATTGAAGAGCTTGCAGGTGAAATTGTTAGGGGCAGGTAAGGCCTACGATTAACCGAAACAAAAACAAGTTATGTGAAAATGCATCGGAGAAGAGGAGCGATTGAACTTACATTAAATCGATGAGCAGAGACTAAGAATTGGTGAAAGATTGAAGAAATTGAAGAACAGTTAAGAGTTGAGAAATGAGCATGGCAAGGCAACGTTCATTCTCGATATGCATAGATGTGGAGTTTATCCATATGAGACCAATGTGGAGTGGAGCTTTTTTTGGAACATTACTAGAAAGATATAAATTTGGTTTATTGTAACCCAAATTTTATTTAATATTTAGTGTTCTTTTCCCAAGAAAAATAAAGTTTGTTCAATCTTTTTTGTTTGGCGTTTTTCTATTTCTAACAAATACTTGAGTTTTTTTTTTTTTAAATAATAATTTATTTCAAATGTTCATTTAACATATTTACAAAATTTATTGATAAAACATCGAATACTAATAACCAAAATTTAAGTTATTTTTAAGTTAAAAACTTTATAAATAGAGTAAAAATAAACAGTTCATATTGGTTAGAATATATATATATGGGGTAAAAAAAAGACTAAATTCATTAATTGAATCTTTCCTTTTATAAATCTCTTATCTCTCAATCAAAAGTATACATTTTTTATGTTAAGTTAGAAGTAAGTTTCAGTAGTATATCATGTTTAAAATCTCACTCTCAAACATTGTTGAGTTAAAAAAGTAATAACTTTTTTAAAAAGCTAAAAAAATAATTACATTCATGCTTTTTTCGATCAATAACTTCATTAATCTACTACTTATACACATTATATATTCATGAAATTGACATAACCCTACTAAAATTCTGTTAACAATATAAAAGAGAAATACTTGTCTACTCGGCCCAACTAAAGGAAGGAAGTATGTGGCATTATGTGGTGCCACAATTTATTTTAATTTCCTTTTAAATATTGTTGGTTCCACAAATTCTAAATTTCTTTTTAATATTGTTGGTTCCATAAACTCATTTAAAGTCATTGTGATTAGATTTAACTAAAGTATCATGCTCATTGTTTGCCAACTCATATTTTAAAAACAAAAATATCTTTCATATATTTGAAGTTTCAAAATAAAAAGTGTGTATCTAATTAATGATTCCTTGAATTCGAAAATACCATTGCAAAAAAATTAAATTAACTAATCAAGATTAAAAAAAAAAAAAACAAACTTTGTTTGCATTAAAGTTTGAGGCTAAACTTTTGTTTACAACGATGCAAAAGATGGTCATCTTAAGTTGGATTCTACCACTTGTCTTTTTCTTTAAAACAAAGACAAACAAGGAGGTTAGAAGAATAACAAAAACAAACTCAAAAGTAAAATCAAGAATTTAAAACAAGAGGAAAAAAATCTAATAGAAAATTAAAAGAAGTAGCACACAGTATTCATAATATTTGTAAAAATGTAATACTATCAGTGAATTGGTCTATTCAATCTTCAAATCCGTTCAATAATAATTATATTAAAAAAACTCTGCCAAACAAAATTTTAAATGCACAAAAATAAATATTCTCAAAAAAATGCCCAAAAATAAATAAAAATAAACAAATAAGTTCATCTAAAATCATATGAATTTCAATTTGCCACTATTCAAGTCACTACAGAAATTCCAACAATCAATTTATAACCCCACAGCATCGAAAATCCAAGCATAATTCCTCAAATAACATACAATGGTGTGGGCATTGAGCAACCTAAAATGTTCATATAAGAGGCCAACACTGTCTTCATAATTTTGGCCATGGCAGTGCCAGGCATCATCAAGTTTACAGGCTGCGACTTCATCATTAAACATAACTTAACAAACATATTGCTTACTCTACTTCAGCCAAATAATCATCAATCTCAGCAGGGGTTAGTACTCTGCAAAACAATAATAGCCATACGCAGAAGTAAGTACGAATCGCAAGGCCTTTCCATAGAAATTGAAAAACACAAACTTGAAAGTACAGGAGATGGCTACATCAGAGGATGAGGAAAGAATTGAACTAACGACGGCAACGACAAAGAAGCACAGTTCATTACAAGAGGTACAAAATGACATTTTACTTCTCTATCTTACAAATTTTGTGCAGGAATGTCCTAAACATTATGCTAATACTGCCTAGTGCCCACACAAGCCTAAACAAGAGTACCCACCAAATATTTTTGAACTATAATTGTTTCTATATATTAAAAAAAGAAAATCCACTGGGAACAGAATAGGTGACTAACCTGAATTTCTTATCAGTGCCAATTATTCCAATTTCAATGTTTTTCCCTGAGATCTGTCCTTCAAATCTACAAAAGTACACACAACATTTCCAATGATTAGCATAAAATTAGAATGTAGCAAATTGTACTGCAGTTTTGCCAATCACCAAGGGGCCCTGTGGACCGCTACATGTTTTTAAAGTAACATATCTTTTATGTAATTATTTTTTAATATCTGCGACTGTTCGGATCAACTTACGCACACCTCGACTATTCTCACGGGACAACTGTTGTCCCTACAACATTTGGTTGTCAAAGAAACCTATAGGAAATGAATTCTTAAATGGGTGTACACCATAGATTGAACTCGTATCCTTCTAGCTTCTCAAGACTCTTTTGACTACTAGGCCAATCTAGGATGATTATATACTTCTTCCACGTGAATTAAGGCCTACACATAATATCATCTTGAGAGTCAGACCTAGCATATCCAAGAGAAAGAAGCTTCCAGGTAACTTTTTGCCTTCTGAATTAATGAGTTCGTTCAAAAAGATAAGTAAATAGATTAGATCCAATTTCGTAGAAAGGAACTTCCAAGTTGCCCAAGGACATTGATCTTCCAAGTAGACTAAGCTCTTACTAAATGTTTAGATTTCTGGTTAATGATGAATAAAAGGACGGGAATAAGTTCTATGTGTAATATTTTTATCTCCATCCTCAGTTTAGTTCACTAAGGTAGAGAGAGAAATACATACTTAGAAACCAAGTTCATACATTTAAGAAGATTAGTCAATATATACATACCCTTCTTTCAAGGTTAAGATAGCAGTGTGCACTGCATCATCAAGCTCCATATCATCAGTATACCTAGATTGAAAAGTAACACAACCAAAATTGTCAAGCAAAAGGATGAATGACCACAGGAAACAGAACTATCTGCTGGATAGATTTTGAATCCTCAAATTTTGAGTTCATAAAGCTTGCTTTTGGGTTCCATTTAATAGAAAAAGCTAAACAGTAAGACTAATACGAAATTTGATGCAGAAACTCAAACGGCTTACTTTAGCTAAAGAACTCAGGCCATAGAAAACTAGAACATATACCTTTTTTCTAGGAAGGTTTTGGCGTTAGAAACATTCTTCCCCATTGCAGAGGCCTTCCAAGAGAAATATGAACCGGATGGATCCACCTAGAGAAAATTATTCCATTCAAGGAGAGTCAATTGAGAAATAGCTTTTAATAATACTAACAGAATTTATAATTTTCTATATCATATATTGGAGACATATTGTTGCTCAGACATTTGAAGAAATCAGCATGAAATAACAGGATTTTTGGACTACTCTAATCAAACCTATACACACTGTTCGTAGGCATTCCTGTTTTTTCTAATTTTATTGGGCAAGATAAAATATACAAAAGAGAAGAGGAAAGAAGCCTTAAGTTATTGCCTGCTAGTAGACATTCATGGAGCACATAAACAACTCATTCAAGTGTCTCTTTTTTGGACAAGAACGCATTAAAGAGTCTCAGAAACATTAAAAAAAAAAAAAAAAAATTCTAAGGGGTTGTTTGATAACCATTTAGTTTTTTGTTTTAGGTTTTTGAAAGTTAAGCTAATTTTACTCAAATTTCTTACAATATATTTCATATTTCCTTAAGAAAGTATGTGAAAACTAATCAAATTTCAAAAACCAAATCAAGCTTTTGGAAGCTATTTTTATTTTGTTTCCAAATTTTGGTTTGGTTTTTAAAAACATAGGTGAGATGTAGATATCCAAGTAAGAAAAAATATATGGTGAAATAGTTGTTGTAGGCTTAAATTTCAAAAATAAAAAACTAAGAACAAAATGGTTATCAAACTGGGCTTGAAATTTTCATTACCAAATTGTCATGAAACTATTATTTGAATACGGAAGTACAAGGCTGTTAATTATAACGCTAAAAGCCACTTAAAATTAGCATTCATTGTATTACTAGTTTAACAAGACGTGAAAACTAGAAGTGCTCTACCTGGTACAATTGAGGACCATTGTCATCAAACCCAGCGACCAGTAGAGATACTCCGAAGGGCCTTACACCTCTACAGACAAGAAAAAAACAGAATATGAAACTTAAGAGTTCATAGATGAAATTGAAAAAATAAAATAAATCCATGCGTTCAGAAGTCAGAACTTCAAAACAAATTTTCAGCCAGTTAGGTGACACCAATTTGTATCAATCTTCCATTTAAAACTCCAGAATTTAAACAAATTTTAGTGCAAGAATTGTGGTTACCCCGATTGGGTGAACTCCTGCATTACAGCTGCTGTTTCCCTCACAAGTTGAGTGACTGGAATTGACTCCTATGAAACATTTTACACAAGTTACAGTCATGAGAATCAAATCATAGATACGACGAACAATCAGGAATTGAAATTGTATACTCCATGTCCATAATATTTTTTATCATGAACATACTTTATCATAAATGAAAAATTTCATGTGCACTTTCAGAAAGGGAAATTGGTTAACGTTAACAATGCAAACGGCTGCAAGAATTTGGAAAGCTCAGCTATATCGAAGAGAACCAACATGAAACTAAGATTGTTCATATTCTTTTTAGAAGTTAACAAACTTACCGTATGAAAAGACAATAAGAAAGGGCACGAATAAGAAGTATGTAATCGATAATCATTTAGTTTTTTCCATACTCAATTTCAAGCTGAATGTACAAAAAGTGTACCAAATAGTAAACTAAATTGACTGCACAAGCCACAAACTGAAGAGTACTTCAGTTACAGAGAAAATCAATATATGATTTAAAACCTCGCCATACCTAGTAACCCAAATTGTCTTATAATAAACTGATATACAAACTACAAAATTTTAGTTAAGAATAAAAAAGACACAAGAGTTGAAACCTGTACCTTGTACAGTCTATGATATTGCTCTGCCTGCTTCCTACTCTTTCTGACCAGCACTCTAAAATCAGGACCCATGCCACTGTAGGAAAAAATATCATAATAGAACTTGAAGGTGTACACGAGGAAGAATGAATGCTACAATAGATTGATTCACATAGTCACATGCATGCCTTATCCAACTTCTAATACTAAAAACCATAGACATGCATAATTGAAAGCTAAACAAAGACAGCTCAAAGAATGACACGATTTATTAACAGCAACGAAATAAAAATGTAGAACCCTAATTCTTATTGATGCTAAGTAATAGCTCCTTCCAATTAAACGAAAAAAATTCTCTCCAAAAGCATACTACTCTCTAATCTTGCTCCATAATTTTAGCAAAGAAGGAAGTCTACTTACGGACTCAGACACAATGTTTGGAACTCAACTAACAAGTTGTCGAAAAAGCAGAGTAAATCACAAAGAAACACATTTTATAACGATATAATAACAACAGTCTAAGGACACTCCCGAAGAATTTATCAGTAAGAGAGAAACATGGCAGAAAAGTAATATCTCCTGGTTTCAAGAGGTGGATAAAATCAAACCTGTAAACAACTCCAATATTTGGTGTAAGAGACTGTATCTTTTGAACCTGAGACAAAGAAAGAGTCATGAATTATAATCGTAACAATGAGAAAGGGTTGAAAGAAGTCAGAACTTATGATTACTCAATTGAGTTACGTACAGATTCTTCATCAACCAAGATAGAAGGCAGTTTCTTCTCAGTTGCAATGACAACACCATTGGCAGCTGCAGGGAATAAGATATACCATCATATCCAAAGTTATAATTACGAACCACATAAGCAACCTTCCGAGTGAGCATGAAAAGAAATATGCATTTATAAGCCACAGAGAAGAGTATGTGATCAAACAAGCCTGATCATTTTTTTTTCTTTTTTAAACCCGTGAGCGTCCAAGTCAATTTAAACGCACATTAACTATTCTTGTGTAAAGTCAACATTTGGATGTCAAGGAAACCCATAGTAAATTAATTTCTATATAGGTAGCCAACAAGGATTGAAACCCACCACTTAGTTCTTTGACATCCAGTGAGAATAGTTGACATCAAATAAGCATTACCATAAACCAAGACAGCTGATTCTATGATTAACCTAAGACCTTAGTGCTAAGATCACAATTGGAAAAGTTCGAATCGTCCTGCTCCTAGGAAAACAATGCTATGATGAATTCAAGGTAAAGAAACTCAAATATCCAAACTCCAGGATATCATTCCGCGTCCAGAAATGAGCTCCGATGGATGAACTTAATTCAAGAAAAACTCAAAAAACACAAACTCCAGGAGATCAATTAAAGTAAAAGATCATTGGGCGTGAAGATACCTTTGATGCCGAGAGAAGTCTGACCGGATCCGACCGCCGTCAAGGCGTGCTCAATCTGGACGAGCTTGCCGGAAGGACTGAGCAACAGCACAAAAACACACCATTAGAGGGCAGAATCGAAGGAGAAATGGCGAGTTGAGCGACATACCTGAAGGTGGTAAGAGAAAAGGAATACTGGCTATCTCCCATGTCGTCTTCGAAAGTGGGGAATCAAAGAAAAGCTTCGGAGTTGGGAATTTTCTTGAGGGGAATGACGGAGTGAAGCTCTGGTTCTAAAATGCGGGAATTTCTTGTTGCCGAAGAAGGCTCTTCTTGGGTGTGACTGAGGTTTAATCGTAAAAATGAGTCTTTTCAAAAAATTTACTCATTTTTTAAGTTTATGGTCAAAATGGTCTAATTTTTGTCTTTATGCGACCATAACTTTAATATAGTCACCACCACTTTGAAAATTTCAAAAAAAAATTAACGATTTTAAAAGAAAATTTGTGATGATAACTATAGAATAGTCATCTTCTTCTTGATTTTTTGCCATGACTATAGTAAAGTCATCTTATTCTTTAAAAAAATATATATATATATATATAATATTAATAAAAAAAATTACTTATTTCTTCATTAAGCTAGGGGCCCATTTGATAATATATTCACCAAGGGGGTGTTTGTTTGACATATTTAGATAGGATTTAGATTAAGGAGTTATATTTAAGAGTTAAAAATTACGAGTTGTGCAAAAAACTCGTTTGAATGTAATTTTTGTGCATAGGAGTTAGAGTCAAAATCTTGTTTTGATGTATTTAAAATGAGTAGCTATTTTTAGTAGTTAAAAAATAAATGATTAAAAATGAATTGTTAAAAATGAGTTATTTTGATTGATTTGAAAATAATAATTAAAAATTAATGGTTATAAATAACTGAGTAGTTATAAATGAATGATTAAAAATAAATTGTTAGAAATGAGAGTTATTTTTAAAAGTAAAAATGAAGATGGTTAGTAAAAACTTATGGATGTAGATTTTCGAAGATGAATTAATAAATCCTAAAACTAAATCCTATCTAAATATGCCAAACAAACAGCTCCCAAAAATTATCCCACTGTTGATTGATTTATTAAATAATATTTAGAATACTCACTTTGAAACTTTTAAAATAATTTTAAAGTATATATTTTAAAATAATATTTTCAAAATTTAAAAACAAAAAGTTAAACCAAGGAATTAAAATAATAATAATAATAATAATAAATAAGTTTTTATTTCAAGTTTTAAAAATATTTTTGTACATATATATTAAAAGCCTAATTTTGAAATATAATATTTTAAATATTATTTTTTTCAAATACTATTTTAAACTGATTCAAAAAAAGTAAAATTACATTTTTAAAATAATTAGCTTTTTTTTTTTTTAAATCAATAACTAGCTGTTATTTTACTAAACATCATATTATTAGTGAAAATGCATTACAACTAAAAATATATAGTTACGTGTATTTAAATAATCATATTCTAAAATTATTTTATTATAATTTAGGACATGATTATTTAAAAGTTTGTTAGTATAAATATTGTAAGACACGATTATTTAAATGTATGTTAATATATATGATTTTTAGTAAAATAAGAGCTAATTATTAAAAAAAATTATTTAAAAAATGTAATTTTATTATTTTTTAAATCATTTTAAAATAGTATTTGAAAAAAAATAATATTTAAATCGTTTATAATATTATTTTTTAAGTTTAGGCTTTGAATATGTATGCAAAAAAAATATTTTTAAAAGTTGAAATAAAAACTTATTTTAAATGTTTTTTTTTTAATTCTATTGTTTAACTCTTGGGTTTTAAAATTTGGAAAATATTACAATACGTACTTTTGGTTTTATAATGCATACTTTTAAATTATTATAAAGTTTTCAAGTAAGTGTTCTAAATATTATTTAATAAATCAATCAGTAGATAATTCTTTGGTGGAAGCACTTTCAAATGGCCCCTAGCTTATGGAAGAAAGAAATTTTTTATATATATTTTTTTATCAATATTATGTTTTTTTTACAAAGAAGAAAATGACTCTTATATAGTCATCACCACACATTTTCTTTTAACTCCGTTATTTTTTAAAATTTTTAAAGTAGTGGTGACTATACTAAAGTCATCACCACATAAAGACAAAAAGTTAGACCCATTATGACAACATATTTGCAAAAATATCAATTTTAATAGTAAATTTTTAAAAAGACCCATTGTCACAATTAACATGTGTGACCGACTATATGACGAGCCCCTGGTTTCACTTTGGGCTATACGACGAGCCTCTGGTTTCACTTTGGGCCTCGCGGTTCTCTCATTCTCTCTCTTTCAACTAATTAATTAGCAGTACTTGAAAGAAAAAAATAAATTAATTAGCAAAACTCAGTAAGAGTGTTTGTTTGACTTAATTAACTATAAGTTACAAATGATTTTTTATAACTCCTCTTCCAGTAATTACATCTAAATGAGTGTTGAAAATACTCATCTCGTGGCAAATTGTCCCAGATTAAAAATGTGAGGATTCTTCAACACCTCTCTCTTCATCGACAATTGGTTTTAAGGTGGAAGCTCATAGAGTTATTATAATCATTCAAAATAATCACTCATTTTGAATCACTTATTTATAACCACTCAAAATAGTAATTCATCTTTAATCACCCACTTCTAGTCATTTATTTCTAACAACTCATTTTAATTCTTCAAAATAATTATTATTTCAAACCACATTTAAACGAGCTATTGTATGTGACCACTTTACGAAAATCATCATCCAAGTGAGTTATTACCTACAATCTCTCTGCAAATAACCACATCCAAACGAGTTATTATTAAAACTCAAATTTTTAATTACTCAAAATAACCTTTCATTTATAATTATAATATAATTCCACGTCCAAACACCTTCGATAGGAATAATGATCACATACTTACCACCATTTGTAAGTTTAATAATGTGTCTCATGACTAAAGTAAGTATATAAAAAAATGTATTAAAACTCATGATTTGATAAATAAAAGAAATTGGTGTATTGAAAATGTGATACATTATTTGACAAATAAAATAAGAATTAAATACTAATTTTCAGATTGGAAGACGAGTTAAATTCAATTATAACTAATCCAATTATTTCAATAATAATGATTTACTCTATGTGCATATATATTTTGTTCTCAAAATTTTATTATAATATATAATTTCATCCGACGTACAGATCAATACCAACCAAGTCATATTGGGCTTGGCCCACTTGTCGAACCATTTGCAAATAGTCTGTTTAAATCATGAGCTGGGCCGTAACGATGATGAGTTTATGAACCGGGTCGAAAATGAATGATCCGGAAATCGATGGACTCCAGAAATCAACCCGAACAAAACCGAGCACCATCATCTTGCTTCGCAAGAAAGGGTCTGCTTAAAGCTCAAAGAAATCATCACTGAACAAAGCTGTAGTTGCTGCTGTTCCTCCTTCCTTTCGCTCTGCAGGTAAGTAGATCTCAACGTTCTTCAATTTTCATATTTGGTATTAGCAATTTGGATTCTGGTCGCTGAATCTGTCATTTCTTTTCCTGCTTTTGATTTGGTTATGATTTCTCAGTGTTTGTGTAGAATCTAGGCGGGTTCTTCAATTGAATCGCAAAATGTTTCTGACCAGGTGATCCATGGCAGTATTTTTTCACCGCATTTTCTTTCTCTTGATTTCAGCGTTGTTTCTGTTGTTTGATTCTTTGGAATCTCATTTTCTTGCTTCTGGCTGTTGGGTTCTTTCAGGACTGAGTATGATAGGGGTGTGAATACCTTCTCTCCTGAAGGTCGTTTGTTCCAGGTTGAGTACGCGATTGAAGCTATTAAGGTATTCGTTAAAATTTCTACTCTGGTTTATTTATCTTTTGATCTCTTATTCATTGGTTATTTCGTTAAAATTTCTAGAAAAGTTTGTGAGTTTCGAAGGTAAGGAGGTTGAGTGATAGAAGCTTACAGTTTTGTTTTCCCCTGAATTATTGGCAGCTTGGTTCGACGGCAATTGGTTTGAAGACGAAGGAAGGCGTCGTGCTTGCGGTTGAGAAACGTATTACATCTCCACTACTGGTATGCCCCTTTTCCTTAGGAATTTCTAAGTTCGTATATACCACAATGAGTTGCTCCTTGTCGTCAATTGCGTATATCGTCGTATTCAGCTAAGTTAGATGCTAGCAGTCTGCTTAAACATTGAAATACATATGGTTGGCAATATGATATTAGTTTATGTGCGGCCCAACTTGAACATCCTGCTATCAATCTTGAAGTAGAAAGTTCTACTCTGGTTTATTTAACTGAAATTTAGCTATTGACCCGTAATCTGTTTGGATTTTAAGGCATTTTTAATTTTGTTTCTTGAATTTGATATTAGAGCTTTGGCACTAATTTTATTTTATTGAACCTTTTGTAACTTTTATTTAGGAACCAAGTAGCGTGGAAAAAATCATGGAAGTGGATGAGCATATAGGATGTGCAATGAGTGGATTGATTGCTGATGCTCACACACTCGTTGAACATGCTCGAGTTGAGACCCAGGTGCGTTGTTGCTCTTGCCTGACATCAATCGTTGATATCTCTTTGAAGGAAAGCTATTGAATTTTGAACTCCATGTTCTGCAGAACCATCGGTTCTCATATGGTGAGCCAATGACCGTGGAGTCTACAACACAAGCTCTTTGTGATCTAGCTCTAAGATTTGGCGAAGGAGATGAGGAGTCCATGGTTATTACCGATCTACTTTTCCTATTCATTTAACCATATCTATGCGCCACCTCCTGTTAAATTAATCGTTCAACACCATTTATTGAATCACTTAGCATCCATTTAAAATATAACCTTCATTTGTGATATTTGATCAGGGCATTATTTCATGCTTTATTTTACAGATGTCAAAATTAACGAGTTTATGAATAACTGACTTTCTGAAGTTATCTATATGAATACATACATAAATGACTATACTTTCCCTATGATTTACTTTAAAATGGGAAGCAGGATGGCTGTATTCTGCATAATCATCTTCCATGTTTTGAAAGACTTAGAGGCTTTGTATTATCCCCGTGTTCAAAAGTATTCATGATCTTATTACAAATTTTCACTTGCTAATACATTTTTCTCTGTTCAGTCTCGACCATTTGGTGTAGCTCTTCTCATTGCTGGCCATGATGAGAAGGGACCCAGCTTGTAAGTTTATGTGATTACTTTTACTTCACTACATTCTGTATTTTGCACCCCTTCCCCCGCCTGCTCGTTTAAACACTTCTTTTTTGCATCCTTACACTGGCATGACATGAAAAAGAGGTTACATTAGTTTATTTAAGAATAAAACCTCCATTGTTGGGCACTTTTATCATTGAGATATTTCATACTTCCACTAGTCATGCACCTGCAACTGATTAAATTTATGCAATGCTGCTTGATTAGCTCCATTTTAGATGAGAGATATGTGTAGAGAAACAACTAGTTGGAGAATTAAATTTCATGCCCAACCCTTGACACAGGAGATTACAATTTGATAACATTCCAATCAGTCAAAACTCAAGAAAAAGATAACCTCACAGTACTACTACTATTTGGCAATGTACACTCAAAGAGACATCAAATTCACATGGGTCCGCATAGCATTCACTTCATCATTTTTATTCTAAACATCCTCATCTTTTTCTCTTCAAATCACCCTCAAAATAACCGAAATAGACTCAGCGTTCGTAGGATTTCCTTTGAAACAAGGACCATATGGGAGTTGGAGTAAAAATCATTCATATGGTAGTTCAAGCATTGTTTTCTTTTTGATAATGAACCAAGCTCTCATGAGAATAAAATAATAAATGAAAGATACGAGGGCATACAAAATTGGAGGACACCCTACAAAATGGTCTCCAGTTAAGTAAAATAATATCTAGAGAATAATTATTAAAGAGCTTAGAAATTGAGGTCCAAAAAAGAAACATAGAATTTAAACAGACCCACATTGGCCAGAGACCATCTCACCCCATTACTTCCCCTGCAACCCCCCCCCCCCCCCCCCCCCCACATTTGTTTTTTTGATATCAAACCAAAATTTTATTGAGAAAAATGAAAGAGCTATACAAAATAAAATGACTTAAAAAAAACAACCCTAAAAAGCAAGAGAGATCCCTATAAAAAACGCTCTCCAATTAAGAGAGATAATACCTAACATGTAATTACAAAAAAATAATTGAGGCCCAAAAAGATATAAAATTTAATTAGTGTCCAAACATCTCAGCCAAAGATCTCTATACCTTTTTAAAATTTTATAATTTCTTTTACCCCAGATATAGCATAGAATAACACAAAATTGTGCTTTCGAGTTTCCACATAAATTCCCCTTTTCGTGAAAGGGCGGAGAAGCAAACAACTCTTTGATCAAATCCCTGCAATCGCTTGGTCTCGTCAGTACAAGACCAAAAACTTTGAAAAATTGACTCCACACCTCTAAAATCATCATAGAGTTTCAGAGCGCCTACTTGCATAAGATACAATACGTTACACCCTCAAAAGGAATTGACCTTTCTCATCACCTTATCTAAGGCCTTACCATGGATAACTTACTAGGTAAAAACCTTCACCTTCTTGGAAATTTTCTCCTTCCAGACATCGAGAAGAAACCAAACACCAAACCAATAAAGAATGACTAGAAAAACCCTCCGCTAGACTAGGAGACCAACATTGCACATCTGCATCCCCCACATTGTTAGTATACTCACACATATGGCACAAAGTTGTAAGGCAAAGTAATGATAAGGCTTAAGGGTGTGTTGAATAATAAATGACTTAGTGACCACACAATCGCTTGGTCTCGCCAGCACAAGACCAAAAACTTTGAAAAACCGACTCCACACCTCTTAAGTCATCATACAGTTTCAGAGCGCCTACTTGCAAAAGATACAATACATTACACCCTCAAAAGGAATTGACCTTTCTCATCACCTTATCTAAGGCCTTACCATGGATAACTTACCAGGTAAAAACTTCACCTTCTTGGAAATTATCTCCTTCCAGACATCGAGAAGAAACCAAACACCAAACCAATAAAGAATGACTAGAAAAGCCCTCCGCTAGACTAGGAGACCAACACTGCACATCTCTACCCCCCACATTGTTAGTATACCCACACATACAAAGTTGTAAGGCAAAGTAATGATAAGGCTTAAGGGCGTATTGAATAATAAGTGACTTAGAGGGAATAAGTTCAACTATAGTGGTCGCATAGATTTAATGTCCTATCCTGCATGTTTTTTGTTAACCAAATGTAGCAGTGTTAGACGGTTGTCCGTGAGATCAATAGAGGTACGTGTGTTTGGACACTCACGTATATAATAAAAAAAAGAGATAAGACTGTACTTGAATTCTAGATGTGTCCATTTATAGTAGGTAACTCGTAGGTAATTAATTTCTTGGTAGGTGGCTAGCCACCTTGGATTGTCATTGAACTCATTCTTTTTTAGTTTCCCAAAACACTTTTGACTAGTAGGCCAATCTATAATGATTATAGAAAAGATATAGGGGAATTTTTTTAGGGACATTCTGGTGGTTACAACTAGAAAGAAGATATTGTGGTGTTTCTTGTAACAAGGTAAAAATGAAATTTTTTTTTGAACAAGAAACAAATCTTTCATTAAGAAAATGAAGAGAGCAGAACAAACGACAGAACAAAGGCAAAAAGCCAAAGGAAAAAACAGAAAGGGAAAATCCCAAAACATGAAAGTGCAGAAGCATAAAGGGGAATAAGAGATAGCAAAAACAATGTCAAAGAAAAAAACAGGAAACTAAAAGAAAACTTCCCAGTTTGAGTTGATTTGGTGAATAGAGTATCTCTCAAAAGCTTTAGAATTTGAAGCCCAAAGAGAGACCTTCAAACAAGCTGACTCAAAACGATAATGCCAAGGGAGAATACTCTCTTGGAAGATGCGTAAGTTCCTTTCCCACCAAAGCTCATATAAGAGCCTCTTGATGGCGTTTATCCAAAGAAAACGGCCTTGCTTTCGAAAAGGAGCACCAAGAAGCAACTGAAGAACATTCTGTCTTACACAATTATTGAAAACCCAAGAGAATTTGAACACTTTCAACAGCCGAGTCCAACAACAAAAAGCATAAGGGCACGAGAACAAAATATGGCAGCAATCTTCAACTTCATCCAAACATAAAGGACAAATAGACAGTTGCAACAATTGGTTTTGAAGCTTAAGTTGGAGTACATCTGCCGTATTCAAATGGCCATTCAATAAAATTCAAATATAAACATTAATCTTCTTTGGGCTTCTGGATTTCCAAATAGCCTTATATACAATCTTGTCAAGAGGGGAACTTGAACCTAAGAATGCATTTGCTGATTTAACAAAAAAGGAGCTCGAATTCTCCAAGGACTAGATCAAAACATCAGGGGAGTTACAAAGAGATTTTTGCTAAACCAGTCCAAGGAGAGAAACAAAATCAGCAGCTTCATCATCTTTTAACAACCTTCTAAATTCAAAATGCCAAGCAGGAGAGGAGAAATCCCAGAAAGTGGCCATCGATCCTTCTTTATTCAAAGACAAAGAAAACAAGATAGGAAAAGACTCCTTTAGAGTTGAGTTTCCAATCCATAAATCAAGCCAAAATTAACATAGTCTTCCATCACAAATTTTCAAAGACACTAAGGGCTGAAATTTTTCCCATGCTCTAGAAATGTTAATCCAGGGACTTCTCAAACTAGAGGAAGCCTTTCTGTGAAGTTACCATCCATTATTACCATGAATGCTTGATATAACCTTAGCCCATAATGCATCGGGTTCTTTGAAAAATCTCCATCCCCATTTGGCAAGCAGTGCAAGGTTCTTATGGTGAATAGCTTCTAATCTGAGACCTCCCGAAGTCTTGGCTTGTGAAACTTTACCCCAACTAACTAGGTGATTCAAAGAGTTATTCTCAAAGCTGGCCCATAGAAACTTACTGATCATCCTCTCCACTAAAATAGAAGCTTGGGAAGACATCTTAAAAACAGATAAGTAGTACAAAGGGATGCTTGTCAAAACAGAAGAACATAAAGTAAGCCGACCCCCACGAGATAAGGAGAAGTGTTTCCACTTGTCCAACTTCTTCTGTAATTTATCCAAAACCGGTTGCCAAAAAGACACTAAATTAGGATGACCTCCCAATGGAAGACCAAGGTAAGTGATAGGAAGAGATTCCACCTTGCAATTTAACTTGGAAGCTTGTGCAGCAACTGATTATTCATCCATATTTTTACCACAAAGGGCCTTTTCCCAATTTATTTTTAGGCCGGAGCACCACTCAAAGAGTTCAATTGTGTTAGCCAGAACCTCCATCGTATTATCATCATCTTTACAAAATACTAAGGTATCATTGGCAAATTGTAACACAGGAATGTGAAAATTTTTCTTTCCCACCAAAAAGCCTTCATAGATCCCTTTAGCGTAAATATTTTCAATCATTGCAGAGAAAACCTCGCGTACTAAAAGGAATAGAAAAGGAGAGAGAAGGTCCCCTTGCCTTAATCCCCTCGAAGCACAAATTCTTCCTTTCGGCCCTCCATTAATTATCACAGTATATTTGGGATTTGTAATACACTCCATAATCCATTGGGTATGTTTGAGGCACCGTTTATGTAAACGGCCGGGTTGATTATAATAACCCAACCCATGTTTGCCCCACCGTTTATTATAAACGGTGGTTACCTAAACCTGCGTGCCCGTTTATCTAAATCTACGTGCCAGTTT
>JBBMKA010004594.1:0-10699 GCA_037833695.1 Sechiopsis laciniata | reverse complement strand
TTTTTGTTTTTGTTTTTTATTTTTTGAGAATTGGATTTATTTGGTAATCATTTCCATTTTTTGTTTCCAAAATTTGTAAGGAACTTTTTTTTAAAATATAGACTTCGTTTGATAATCATTTTGTTTTTTATTTTTGGTTTTTGATTTTTAATTTTATAGTTTTTTGTTTAAAACAAAAAACAAAAAATGCATTTGATAATGGTTTTTGGTTTTTGAAAAAATAAAAAAATCATTATTTTTAGTATTTAATAAAATAAAATAAAATTATTTTGGAATATTATTGATCTATTTAATCTAAAATTTGTGAGTTCGAACATTATTTGTAGTGTGTTTGATTACTTTTCTAGCATTTTTCAAGAAAAAAATAAAAATTGGTTTTTAAAAATTACTTTCTTTAGTTTTTAGAATTTATTTAATATTTTAAAAACAAAAACCAAAATTAGTTATCAAACAAAACTAATTTTAGAAAGTACAAAATAAGAACAAAAAACGAAATGATTATCAAATATTTTTTCTACTCTTTAATGGTGTACCAAAGCTTTTTAAAAACTATAATGTCTCCAGTATTGCCTTAAACTAGCAATCTTTCTTGTAATTTTTGCTTGTTTCTCGCAAGCTCCTAATGAATTATCTTTTTTTCCAAAAAAAAAAAAAAAACAGGGTCAAAGTTTTTAATCTGCCGTTTCTCTTTTTACAGCTACATGTTCTTAATATTCAAGGGTAATCTTGGAAAGCATAGGGCATGTAAGAGAGATCGAATGGGTCGGTAGTGTGATTGATTATCTGGTTTGGTGTTAATTCATTTCCACTCTACGGTCATAGTTCGATTTTTAAAATCGATATTTGTATCCCCTTTTCAAACTTGTATTAAAAAAAAAAAAAAAAAATCTGCAATTGGAGTTCGACTCCTAAACTAAACATTTTTTTTAAATCCTTTTTAGTTCCAATTTGATTTTAGTACATTTTTTTTAAAAAACTAGTCATACATATTATTTTAATGGAAAGTTGTATTCGGTAACTTATTTATGAAACTTAATTGCAAAAATAATATTCAGTTGTAATTCTCGGGATAGTTTTACTAATTATTTAAAAAAAAAGGTATTTATGTAATTAAGTTTCTCAATAGGGGTAGTCATGAAAAAAAAAACAAAAATTTAATAAATTTTTTCTTGATTATTGGTTATGTTTTTCATAAAAATAATATAATAGATATTTAATCATGTTTATAAAAAAATATTTCTATGTTAATATTAATGGCTTGATTAACAAGTGGTTGGTACGATTCTTGAAAACAATTTCTCAATATATTTCTAATACATGATATATTATTTTCGTGTCTTTTCCAAAAAAAAAAAAAAAAGAGTACATGATATATTTCTTGTTGTGATTGTTTATTAAAATTTATTTTATATTTATTTTGATTAAAAAAAAAAAAAAAAATTTATATGGGTTAGGGTTTATAAGTGGTCTCTCTCTTTTTTTTTTTTTGGAGTCATTCTTCCATAAAATCAAGTGGTCTCTTTTCAAATAACCAAAACTTGGGGGGTTATTTTCTTCAATATATATATATAGTCTTTTCTTCCCCGTTCTTTCTCATCATCTGTCTTTTTTTCCCGCCATTTCAAGCTCGGCTGAGGTTTTGCTTTCCCTTACAGTTCTAATTTCTCTTCCTTGACAGCGTCTAATCTTGCTAGGTTGAACAAGATGTTGTGGGTCGACAAATATCGTCCCAAAACCCTAGATCAGATCACAGTTCATCAAGATGTGGCGCAGAATCTGAAGAAACTGGTAACAATAATACGCTTATTTCTGTTGATTGATCTTTTTTCCTCGCATTTCTGAATTCAAATTTCAATTCGGGACGTTGGATATGGGTTCGCCCTAAATCGTCTCTTAGGTTACCGAGCAGGACTGCCCTCATTTGCTCTTCTATGGCCCCTCCGGGTCTGGAAAGAAAACCCTAGTCATGGCCCTTATTAGACAGATGTTTGGAGCCAGTGCGGAAAAGGTATTATCTCTTACTTTTTTTTTTTGTTTGTTTTCTGTAAAACAAACAAAAAAAAAGTCTGTTTGTTGTGTTTGAACATCTCTTACCTTTTGGTTTCAGGTGAAGGTGGAGAATAAAACGTGGAAAGTTGATGTAAGTTACGGTTGTTTATCCACATGTATTAGAAAGCAATTCAGTTCAGATTTGGGGAAAGGGAATTTTAGTTATCCGTTCATATTATTACTACTTGAGATGTTCAGTTTTTAATCTTATATCAGAATGTTATAGATTAGTGCAAAGTTTGAACTAGTTGAAGCTGTCATGTGGGTGTTTGACTTTATATTTTCATCATATGTCTTTCTCTCTGTATACCCCTTTTTTCTTTTTTTTTTTTCTTCAGGCTGGAACTAGAACTATTGACATAGAGTTGACCACTTTATCAAGTACAAACCATGTGGAGCTAACTCCCAGCGATGCGGGTTTCCAAGATAGGTATATTGTTCAAGAGATAATCAAAGAAATGGCTAAGAACAGGCCAATAGACTCCAAAGGGAAAAGGGGACATAAAGGTGTTGTTTCTTCCCCATCTTCGTCAACCACATTTATAAGTTATTTCATGCTTGATAGCTTATTGTAGCTTCTGGTTTATGCTTGTTTGGTAGCTTATTTACCAGTATGCATGAATGCGCAACTCTTATATGGTTATACCTATTGAGATGTTTTGGTGCTTGTTATGTATCAGTATTGGTTCTAAATGATGTTCACAAACTATCAAGAGAAGCCCAGCACTCTCTTAGGAGAACAATGGAGAAATATAGCTCGTACTGTAGGTTAGTACTTTGCTGCAATAGTTCATCTAGAGTCACTGAAGCAATCCGTTCTCGCTGCCTAAATGTGCGGATAAATGCACCGACAGAAGAGCAGGTAAGGAGAGAAAATGGTTTTTTTGTAACGTTTTATTTTTTATTTTTTTGTTAGTATGAATTTGAGTAAACTAAATGATGGACTGGTCGAACGTAATCATGAACTGTTTTGTTGCTAACCAATGTGATAAATTTGACCTGTATTCAACTTATTCTTTCCACCATTGAAGCTGATGTTTAATTGATATATGGAAGCATGCAAAGCCTCTTTGTAGCCGGCAGAGATTGATCGAAGTAGATAAAAGAGTGCCTTTTCAAATTAGATAAAAAATAAGTTTTGATAAAAGGAATCTTTTTTCCTTGTAGCTTTAGGCATTACTGATATCTGAATCCTTCCGCAAATTTCATTTTTTTTTTCTTCTTAAACAATTTAAAGCCTTTTTCAGTGATTCTATGTGCGGCAGCTTTAGTTGTCATGTACTATTTTGTATTTTTTACCTATTTATGTACTCAAACATTTTAGACTAGAAGAAGGAAAAATTATGTCAAAGGCAGACTTCTGATTGCAAGTTGTGGACGGTGGAAAGCCTTGGACATGTTTCATGGCATGGTTTTACTTTTACCTATAGTTTCCGTTGATAGTTTGAATCTGTTGATTGTTGCTATTTGGATGTAAAAGCTGTTAAAAGAGTTACATCCTTTTTGCCAGACTGTCAAGGTACTAGAGTTCATTGGGAAGAAAGAAGGACTGCAACTTCCATCTGGATTTGCTTCTCGTATAGCAGAAAAATCAAACCGGAGTTTGCGGAGAGCCATACTATCATTTGAGACTTGTCGTGTTCAACAGTTTGTCTCTACTAGACTTCTTACAGATCTTAGTGTCTCTCAAGACTCGCACTACTTATCATCAATCTATGTTGGAAACAATCTTATAAGGTAGGGGCACTAAGATGTTTATTTATTTTTCGCATTAGGTATCCTTTTGTTAGCAACCAGGCAATACTACCAATGGATTGGGAGGAGTACATCTGTGAGATAGCGTCTGACATAATGAAGGAGCAGAGCCCCAAGAGGTATGTCTCTTATGTACCTTTTTCTATTGTTTTTTTTTATAAAAAAATTTCGTAGATACGAGTTATATTTATTCTTCAAGAATAAATAATTACACAAAAATAGACAATCCTTAAACATTTCTTGAGGGTATCCTTGATTATGACGGTCTTTTTCTTGTTGGATGAAGGTGGTATAGTTTCCTTCATCATTAGATTTAGAAGTACCCGTCTGATACTTGACTTTTTTTGGTCAAGAATCTAATGAGTGAAAATTCCTATTCTGTTCAACGTGTCTATGATCTTTTCTTTTTTTTGAACAGAGAGAGAGAGAACTATAGAGAGAGATATATGGAGGTTTTGAGAGAGAACTATAGAAATATATTTGGAGAAAACTAATGATTTTTTTTTTTATTGTACAATTCTTTTTAGCTAATTGGACAATTGTGAGAAGTTTGTAATATTATGAGATTGGCTGATCCTCTTGGATTGGAGTTCATTTCTTTAGTTAGGGTGTGTTTGGGCCACCAAGAATAAGGAGGAGAAGGGGAATGGGGATGATTCCCTGTGTTTGGGCCACCGGAAATCATTCCCCTCATAATTACGTTTTCCAAAAATCACTTTTTTTCCTAACTACTTTTATTTTCTTTCCAACAATTTTTTATACATCACATCACTATTTTTCACTCTCATCATACTCATTATTTTATTCATTCCCTTCACTCCAAACACAAATAATTATTCCCCCCATAATCATTCACTACACCCCAAACACAAATAATCATTCTCCCATAATCATTCCCTTCCCTATTCTCTCCCTCATTCTCATTTTTCCCATAATCATTACCATTCACCTTCCTCCAAACACACCCTTAGTGTTTGGACTTCTTTTTTGTGAGTTTTTTTTTTTCCTTGTATATACTTTCTTTTTTCTCGAAAGCTCAATTTCTTAATTTCAAAAAAAAGTATAGACTGTTCCAGGTTCGTGGGAAGTTATATGAGCTACTGGCAAATTGTATTCCACCAGAGATCATATTGAAGGTAATCATTCATCCCCAATTTCTATTGGTTATGTCTGTTTTAATGTGAGATTCATGTTATCTACTTACTCAGAGGCTGCTTTATGAGCTACTTAAGAAATTGGATGCTGAATTGAAGCATGAGGTCTGTCATTGGGCTGCATATTATGTAAGTTCAACTTTTGACCTGTCAATTTGTTTACATTCCTTCTTTATTGTTCAATATATGTTAAATCTGCGCTCTTTGATTGCCCTCGTGTTTGCATGCTACAGAACTTATGCTGGGAAGTGGGATATCAGTCTAATTCAAATAATCTATCTTTTCTTTCTAGTTTCAAATTCCCCCAGTTTTCCTTGTTTTGCAATGTTGCAAGTTGCAACAATTTTTTTATTTTTTTTGTCAAAAGAAACTAGAGGATTACATCCTAGACGTAAGGGAAGAGGCAACCACATGATAGATTGAGTGTGTATATTTGAAAGTAGTATTTTTAAATTAAATATTTTTTTCCACTTTTGAAAGAAACACCAATCAAGTGTTTCCTCCAAAGTACTTCAAGGACTTGTGTGTTGAACTTGGTGAATATCGGTGGATGGAGAGATTTTAAGAATTAAATAAAACAAAGGGAAAATTGCACCAACCACCCTTGAACTATGGGGTTTGTAACAATTACATCCCTAAACTTTCAATTTGATCAATTACTTCCCTTGAAGTTTGATTAGTGTTGCAATAAACACCTTCAAGCTGAATTTAGATGGGTAAAGTTGTCATTTAGATAAAAGTTGTCTTCTTCAACCTCTTACGACTTTACCATATCTGCCGTTAAATTCAACCATTCTCTACTTCTTTAAAATACAAACCTTAAATCACGAGCGTTGGATTGAGAAGCGTTGAGAAGCTAAAATTTACCTTGAGAATGGGCTGTGGAACGGGGAAGCTTAGAGAATGAAGCTCGCCATGAAAGCAACTGTGAATTTGGTTGCTTTTTTAAAAAAAATGGGCGGGGAGAAAAACTATTTTATTTTAGGTGAAATTATAAAAATGTTAAAAGTATCATTTTGGATTTTATTTTTGCTTCATACTTTTATAGGTCTAATTTTAATTATAGTCAAATGAGAATTTGTCTGTCTCTAACCCAAAGAGAAACTGTACGAGAGTTTGTTCAGGGAGGTTTGTTTGGTTTTTTTTTTTTTGAAAAACAGGGAGGTTTGTTCTTAGATTGAGAAATTATTCCTCAATTTGGAAGGCTTGGGTGGTTTCTGCTATCTGTTTTTCGAGTCTAGTTTGCTGGTTTTTGCTATTAGTTTATGGTTTTTTTTGTGCATCCTTGTGCAAAGCTCGTGAATAAATGTTGTATTTTAAAGATGTATCGGTGGTTTAATTTAAGAGTAGGTATGATAGAGTGGTAAGAGCTTGAAAAATACAACTTTTATCTGAATAGCAATTTTGACCATCTAAATTAAGCCTTGAAGGTGTTTATTGTAACACTAATCAAACTTGAAGGAAAGTAATTGATCAAATTGAAAGTCTAAGGATGTAATTGTTACAAACCCCATAGTTGAGGGGTGGTTTGTGCAATTTTCCCTAAAAAAACTTATTTATGAGATCTTTGGTATATATAGATGCAATGAAGAGTCGTATTTGAAGTGCTGTTTGTTTGTATAATTTCAATCTTGTTTTTAGCTGTAGGTATAGTATTGAATTGACAACCTCAAGTTTGAACAGAATTATAACCATTGTAGCCTATAGTTCTACCAGTCCAGAATCATTTGCTTTCCAGAAGTCCTTTTTTTGGATAAGAAACCTTTCATTGATTCATGAAATTATAATATAGAATATAACATACCAAGAGATCAGATAATGGATCTCCAGTAATTAAGTAAACAATCATAGCTATAATAATAAAAAAGAGGGATAAGTTTATACCCAGATATTATAGGAAGAGTAATGGTGTAAAAAAAGCTTGCTTTCCAGAAGTCCATTTATATTATTTGCTCGATTGTTTACTTGCACCTCTCAATTATCTAATTTGTATAAAATGCATGGAATGTGTGGCGAAAAAAGTGAAACTGGTCATATTTCACTTCATTTCTATGCCATATAACTAATTTGTTACTAATGAAATCTCGTCAAATTACCATTACCATCACCATCACGTAAAAAGAATCATCTACTTTAAATTTAATATTTTGTGAACTCTGTAGAGCATATATATACGTGCATTGATTGACCAATATGATATCACTGATGAAACATTGCTGCAGATTGCAGAGAGTTTCACCTTTGTTCAGTTTCATTCTTATCGTTGGTTAATTTTTTTCTCAGGAACATAGGATGCGCCTTGGACAGAAAGCCATCTTCCATGTTGAAGGTAAATCTATTTGAGATACAAATAGCACGGACTAACCATTCTGATGCGTATATATAGTTTTTATTTCGTCATAAAATCTTGAATCCATCTACCAATGGATAATATCATATTACCTAATGTCTCGAAAGTGTTTAACTATCCATGTTCTGTAAATCTAGACAACTAAAAATATCATTTCATTTAACTTAAAAGTAATGAGTTTTAAGTAATTGTGCGCGTTTTATATATTGAATTTGATTCTTCGTGCTCTGACATCTGTAATAAGACTTCTGGGTTCTCACTTGCTCTAGGTTCCAAGTTCCACACTGTCGATTGGTCTAGTGGTATAAAACGCCATATAAATTATAAAAAAAGAAGATCCGTAGAGAATGAGTCCAAACCATAATTTTCACTTGGAGTTTAATATCATTCGAGCTAATTTGTTAACCAAATATAGTAGAGTTTGATAGTGTCCTATAAAAATAGTCTAGGTGTGCGCTAGGGGTGATTTCGGTTCGGTTTTTGTCGATTTTGTACCAAACCGATAACCGAACCGATATTTTCGGTTGATAAAAAATGGAGCCGATCCAATGTCCAATAAAATATAAAACTATTGGATCGGTTTTCAATATCTTCGGTTTTTCAAAAAATGGAACCGATCTGATCTCCAATAAAAGATAAAACCATTGATTATATTTTCAATTGATTCCGTTCGGTTAAGTTTTCAGTTTTTATTTCATTCAGAATTGAATTCCTTTTTTCATTTTTTTGCCTCATTTTTTAGTTCAATTTAAGTTCTGCATTAAAAGTGCAGAATAAAATACAATAGAAAGCAATATGAAAGGGCCATAGTCAATCATATTCCATCAAAGCCAAAATAGCAGGCATACATAGTTATAAATGAGTAAAGGAAAATGTTTACTGTAAAAACTCATAAAAATCACTTATTGACCATTTTAGATCCATTAATAGTAAAGCTAATAAAACACCAAACTCCAGGATGCTTCTCTCATATTGAAAGCATAAAAATTCATAAAGCTAATAAAACTCATAAAAATTTAGATCTTTCAACTCTACACTTAGACCTCAAAAGCTTTTCAAGACTTCAAATTCCATTGATACTTGACCATTTATATTTTATACTCGAGGCCTCAACACTTCTCTATGCTCGACGTTAAACTCTTGACCATTTATCTCCAAAGTATTGAATTGTGCATTGACCACTAACCATTTATATCCAAAGCTCCGATGATTATGTAACTTATTAGCCCTTAACCATTTATCCTTAAGGCTTCAATTTTTGTAGTAGGAAAGACAGTTTCAAGGTAAAAATTTAATTAAAAAACTATAACCAAACTGGGAGGATGGTCAAGAGGATATTCTTATCCAAAATCTCCCTCAAACTTAAGCTGAAACTTGAAACTGACTTGAACTATAATAGAAAATATCCAAGAATTAATGACTAATCCAGATTGATTCAAAAGAGGTTTAATTTAGACTTACCCACAAATTGAATCCAAATCAGCATTGAGGGCAACTTAAGTATTCATCATCCCTAAAAACAAGCCCAAAACCACCACATTTTTTACATCTCTTTTGTGCCATTTTCCATTTAGATTCTCAATGTTAAGCAAAATCCAACGGAACAAGAAGAAAAATTCAAAATCCCTATACTCACAATTCTCTTGCTGAACTCGATTCTTACCACCACGAACGGGGTCACTCCAGCTACAACCAAAATTCAAATCCAATCCGCCTATCAGATTTCGACGACACAATCAAACAAAAAAGAAGAAATAATTGAAAACCATTCTCCTACTACCAATCGCTCCCGCAACAATTTTCCAAGTGATTTCGACCTGAGCGGAGTCAGCTGCAATGGAAGCATCGTCAAATTTCGTCTCTGATTTAAGGGAAAAGTATCGGAGCGAGGGCTTGTAGTGGGTCTGGGAGTGACTCGGAAGAAAGGGTAGGGCTAAAGTTTCCATGGTTTTAGAGAAGAGGAAGGCAAAGAAGGCAAGGGAAGATCGAGAAAGCTGAGTCGCTGAATGAATAAACTGTGAGTTAGGGCTTCTATTTGTTATTTATAGCTCGGTTCAATTTTTTAATTGGATTTCCCATATAGAACCGAACCGAACCAAAAAGTTTCGTTTTTTTACAATTTCAGACCAATTGATCCAATGTTCTTCTAAAAAATCGAACCGATCCACTGAGTCGGTTCAGTTTGGTTTGGTTCAGTCAGTTTTTGGATTTCTTTTTCACCCCTAGTGTGCGTGCGCAAGCTAATATGAATACTCATGGATATTTAAAAGAAAAGAAAAAAAAAAGGCTAATCGGTGGAAGCCAAATGTCACACTCTTTCCCTAAACTATCCGGACTCTGTTTCTCTGCTTTTTTAATTTTCCTTTTGTTCTCTCTCTAACAAACACACAATTTGTAACTATTGTTTTGGTCTGATAATGCACAGCATTTGTGGCAAAGTTCATGAGCATATACAAGACTTTCCTCATTTCAACGTTCGGTTAAAGAGAAGAAAGATAAGACTTTGAAACTTGGCTGTCTGTCTCAGTTGATTTAGGAAAGGCAATTGTAAGTTCATAGGGGTTTGGTCTGACATTGAATCTCAACTCATTCTGGTTTGTTTTTATCTTATATCTTCTGTCACTTAGTTTTGTATGCTCTACAAGTTCTTGCTGTTTATCTTTCTGTAGGTTTTTCCATTAGGGAACTTGAAGTTGAAGCTGTGGGATGTACACAATCTGTGGCAGTAAAATGGAATATCTTTTTGCAGCATTTCCAACTGGAATTTTTTGTTCATCTTGAGTTTGATATTAAATTCAAATATTTGAAAACTAAGCTCCACTTTGACGACTATTTTGTTTTTAGTTTTGGTTTATGAAATTTAAGCTTACAAGCTACTTTATCATGTGTTTTCTCTACCTACATTTTTAAGAAATCAAACCGAAATTTGGAAACAAAAAAAGTAGCTTTCAAAAACTTGTTTTTGTTTTTGAAATTTGGTTAACATTCGCATATTTTTTAAAGGAAAGATGGATACATTGTAGGAAAAATGAAACACATTATAAAAAATTTAAGTAAAAATAAGCTTAAATTTCAAAAACTAAAAAAAAAATCAAATGGTTGTCCGTTTCATTCAAGCTAGAAATCAATGTAACAAAAAAAAACAATAATAAATTATCATTCGATTTTAAGTAAGTGAATAAATTTTTACTTGAACCCTTTCAATTTAGGTGTTCAAACTCATTCCAAGAACAATTAAGCTCTTTTCTTTTCAATTTCCGGTTGATCAAATTGTTACTATACTTTTCAAAATCTTAATACATGCTTATTATCATTGTTGAAACATTCCTAAGACCTTCCCTTTTATTTGTTATGTTCTTAGACTTGCAAATTCAACACAAGAGGTCCGATT
>JBBMKA010004583.1:0-12192 GCA_037833695.1 Sechiopsis laciniata | reverse complement strand
AGAACCTAACTCGCTTTGGAGAAAAGTGATTCAAAACAAATACTCCCAAAATCACCCTGGAGAAATACACCATTTTTTTCGCTTCAGTAGTGCTCGATCTCCTTGGTTCCACATTGCAAAGTTGAAAGATATAATGTCGATGAACACCATGTGGAAAGTCAACAACAGAAACAACACTCTTTTCTGGTACGACTCATGGTATGGGAATGCCCCGTTATACTTATCTGAAGGGAGATTTTTTGCACTCGCAACTTGTAAGACCATTTCTGTTCGTGAGGCTTGGGTTAAAGACGAATCCACGTGGAATTTCCAACCTTTTTGGCCTCTGTTGGATAGGGAAAAGGAGACATGGAACATCACTATCTCTCAATGGCCAACCATCAACTTTAATGAAGCCGATGACCAGATCATTTGGCTGCCAACCAATAGCCTCTTCACGGTTAGCTCTTTAAAATCTTTATTGCTTGACAATCAACATGGTGCGAATACATCTCACCTCACCCTATTCTTCTGGAAGACGATTATCCCCAAAAATATAAAAGTTTTCATCTGGACTCTATCATAAGGGCCTTAATACTGCTAACATGATGCAAAAGCGACAACCGAAGCAATCCCTCTGTCCTAATTGGTGTTCTTTATGCAATGTTGATAGTGAAAATGCTCATCATCTTTTTATTCATTTCAACTATACAAAGCATATTTTGTCTAGACACCCTTATTTCTTCCAGATGGCTAACTCAACAATGCTAGAGGATCTCATTAAAGAGCTTTTGGATGCCTATTTAAATACTCATCAGATGATCTTAAAAGCCTACTTTATGGCTGCTGCTTGGTGGAACATATGGAAGAAAAGAAATGCAAGAATATTTGATAGCAACCACGCCTTCAAATCTCAGAATGACTTATGGGATAATATCAATATTAATTTTGCTTCTTGGTGTACAAAATCCCCCTTTTTTAGAGATTATGACATTGCTTCCATTGCTCTAAACTGGACTGTTTTTTTGTAATTTTTGCAGGCATCTTGCATGCAAGGGTATGAACGTATCTTTTTCCAAAAAAAAAAGAAGTTATTCTACAACATATATTAGATAAATATTAATATTGAAAAATTGATGATGTCTTGGCTTGTCTGACTAGTTGTATTCTAATTCAACTACACCATTAGTTGACTAGTTCGATATCAATTTGTTACGGCCATAGAACGACTCTTATATCTCCTAGGGGTGCAAACAGTTCGGTTCGGCTCGGTTACTGTGCAAAACTAAAGCCGAGTCGATAATAAAACAGAAGAAAATGTAAAACTGCAACCGAACCGGTGCTTAGAGTAAACCGCACCAACCAAACAGCTTGAATCGGCAGTTTTGTTGGTTCGGCGTTCGGTTCATCAATTGATTCCTTGTGCTTGGCTAGAGCAGACTGATTATGCTCGATGACCCACATTTGTGCTCACTTAATTAGTTGTGCCAAAGATGGAAATTCAAGATGATTGCAATTAGATGCCTTGATTTGAAATTTTGGGAAGAATTAGATGGTTAAAAAGGGAAAAGGAAAAATTTGGTTTTACACAAAACTATATGCATGTTGTTAAAAGGAGAAAAAACCAGAAGGAAAGTCTTACCTTGTGTGTTGTCTGCAATGGCCTAATAGGTTAGATTTACGTTGGCTAAGGATTAGGAGGAAGAATTTTGAAGGAAAAAAAAGGTTTGCAGGAAGAGAGAGGATGAAGCTAAGTTTGAAGAAAAAGGATGAAACAAAGTATGAAGTTATTGAAATGGCCTGAACAAAAGCTAAGATGTTGAAATGGTCTGGACAAAAGAGAAGATGAATAGTTACAACAATTATAAAATAATTAAGCATGGTAAAGGATTAATATTATTCATATTTAAAACACTTTGAATACTTCTTCTATTTAACTTTGTCTTAGTTAAATCTACTTCTTGGATTTGTTTATTTTCTTTTATCATGTCATTTCTTATTTAGAAATATGCTTTCAAGGGGATTTACGGAAGTAGCCAAGGCAAGAAGACAGACTACCAAGTTTCCTTCGTTGACCAATGCAAAGAAGGGGTGATTTTGTTGTTTTCTTTTGCTCTATCTTCGATTTTCCATTGCACGAGTTGCCTAAGTTTTCGATCTTTATTCTAGGCTTTATGAAACATTCAGTGTAACTTTATTTACAACTTTTATACATAAACTACTTTGTATAGAACTTGTTAAGATCTTATTTGTATTGTGATCAATATAATCTATTTGGCTTTTATGTGGATTGTGACATTATTTTTTGAATGCAGAATTGATGACTAGTTTAAATGTTGTTGCTTTTGAATTGATAGGTTTAATTGTAATTAACATGAATTAAATGAATAAATAATGGAATATATTCAAATTTAAGATTTAAAAATTGTCATGATAATCTTTTATGACAACTATATACTATCATAAAATAGAAACTATGACAATCACAATTGTCATGAAATCTAATCTATGACAATTTTAAATTATCAACATGATTATTACAACATTTATGTTATCTCTTTTATGACAATTTAAACTATCAAGAAATAGAAATTGTGAGTATTTATCAGTCACAATATGTGATTCATGCCAGTTTACGATTTAATTTTATTTTGAAAAATTACTCTATTTTATGACATTTTTAAACTTTCATAACAACAAAAGTTAAATTGTAAAAATAACATAATTTATGACAATCATAAAATGTCATAGATAGATATCATAAACCCTATTTTTTATTGATTCATGACAATTTTTAGATGTCATGAAAAAATATTTATGACAATTTTCTAATTGTCATACATTATATTTTATGACATTATTATCATGTGTCATAAAAGACTTTTTGGGGATAATTGTCCTAATAAGTGAATTATGACAATTAAAAATTGTCATAGAAAGCTAAAATTGTAGTAGTGTAAAAAGTTTTGAATGATTACAACGTATAACTATTACTGTGAAGCTGGAGAATTAAATGACTAAAATGAAAAAGAAATATTGTATGGTAGGATAAAATGGTCGACGAAAAAAGAACAGGTCGTCGGAATGTATGGAAACTGAAGCTTTCTGGCTTGAGAATAGAGGAAAGGATTGGAGTACTGGAGAATCGAAAAAGGCAACTCACACGAAAATTGAATAGAAATAAAAGATGTGAGAGAATTAGACAAATCAATTAAAATTCTCTAGCATCAATTTAACATTTAATATGGTATGAATTACCTAAGATGGAAAGTACGAAAAATGCATATGAAATTTGAAATGAAAGCATTAAATGAATATAAGGGCAGAATGGTATTTATTTAAAAAGTATAATTCCAAATTTTTTTGAAAAAATTAAATATGCAAAACAAAACTTGGCCACCAAATTTTGCAAATATTTCTTAAAAGTGGTCTATTGATTACAATTTTCCTTTATATAATATGCTTTTTGAATTAAAAAAATAGATTCAAACTCGATAACCTATTGGCATTGTATTATTCACGATTATGTTGCTGTTTGAGTTTATATTATAAACTTTAAATCACACTTTAAAGAATAATAATGGGTGCGTTTGATATCTTTATTTAAATAATTAAACTAATGTAATTGATATCAGAAACTCATCTTTATTTATTTTAAATCAATATTTTGCACGACTTGTAAAAGCATCATGCATTTATACATCACATAGTATTCTTATGAAGATGCAGCACCTAATTGTAACTATTAATTGGTTGTAACTATTGATTTCTTCATACTTTTAAGCATTATTGTGAACATGTAATATTGTTATAATGTGTGAGACAATTCATCTTACATCATACAATATATATTAATTAATTCATCAATATTTGAGAATCGTAAGAGTCAAATTTATAAACTTTTGATTGTTTAATTTTACCTATGATATCATAAGAAATTTTGTTCTTGTTGGTTCATATAATATATTTAATTTTTCGGCACCATCTTTGTCATTGATGCATCAATCTTTTTATAATGCACCATATAAAAAAAGATACCAATTTAGTTATAACATTTTTTTTAAGTTTAACAATAATTGCGGATGAGATATTTTATTTTATTTTTATTATAGATACATCTACATAAGTTGAATAAAATATACCAACAATAGGGATGTTTATTTTTCCCGCGGATATAAGTTCAATACTAAGAATCGATTTTGTACTTTCATTTATTTAAGAGTAACAATATTCAACAAGTTAAAATACGTAAGCAAATTTTAAAATTTTGACTGATTGGATAGATTTGAACGTGTCAGCCAGTCAACAATTGGGCGTCATCAAACGGCCATAGCCCCTTGTTTGGTAGCCATTGCCCATTGCCGAGCAAAATTAAGCCCGAGGAATTGGGTTACTCGGAGTGGAGTCGGGCACATGAAAGATGGTCTTAGGATTAGACCAGTCCGGTAGAGTAAGGCCCAAAGAAGTCGACACGAGGTCCAATGCAAGCGCACAGGCCTATCGGGTCGCCCAGGCGAGGCCATGCAGGCCGCCTAGGCGTGGGCCACCCAGGCCCACTAGGCCGTCTAGGCGAGGCCACCAAGACTGCCCTAGCACGCGCCACACAGGCCCGCCAAGCTTCCCAAAAAAAGCTACCAGAACGCCTAGGCGAGGCCACCAGGACGCCAAGCGAAGCCACCAGGACACCCAGGCAAGGCAATCAGGCCACCAAGGCGAGGCCCCTAGGATGCCTAGGCGAGGCCACAAAGATGCCTAGGCGTGGCCACTAGGACGCCCAGGCAAGGCCACTAAGATGCACAGGCGCGGTCACTAGGATGCCTAGGCGAGGCCACCAAGACACCCAGGCGAGGCCACTAGAATGCCCAGGCGAGGCCACCAAGATCCCCAGGCAAGGCCACCAGGTCGCCCAGGCGAAGCCACCAACATTCCTAGGAGACGCCACCAAGCCCGCTAGGCTAGGCCACCAGGTCACCCCAACGAGGCCACAAGAACGCCCAGGTGAGGCCTCTAGCCCGCCTCAGCCTAGTCGCCTCCTGCGCGCATGCCTAACTGGTCGCCTCAAGCGAGTCGGGTCGCCGACCTGGTCGGGTCTCCCGCTGACCTAGTCGGGTTGACCCGACCAAATTTTGCTCATTTTCCTTTTTTTGGCCATATCTTCTCCGTTTTAGCTCCGATTCGCACGACGTTTTCACCAATATTCATCATTTTTCCTTATCTACATGTAGACCTTATTTGAGGCTCAACCCAAGAAGGAAAATTTGCCTAAAATAGAAATATTCACCCAAATAGAAGAATATTTCCATAAATTAATATTTATTTTTACCAAAGTGGTCACCTACTCGCCTCTTATATATATATGCAAGTCTTTTAGCCAAGTGGTAAGCTAATCTGAAATCCTAAACTTGACTCACCTACCCACCTCTTTCAATCTCGACTGACTTAGGCATCGGAGGCGACGTGGCTCACACCACACCAGTGTGCAGTTCTTATTTGTTTTGCAGGTAATTCGTCCTCGATCGAATATAAATTCATCGTAGATCTCGAAGACCAAATTTTGACATCAATAGTTGGCGCTGTCTGTGGGGACGAGTTCGTGCTTTGCCTAGAAACAAGTTGCTAACGCTGCTCTTCACCATCGAAGATGAGTACGAGTCCTAATAACCGAGGTCAGAAAGTCAGTCTGACGACGAGAGATATCCTAGAAGGATAGCTACTCAGGGTAGTACCAAGACAGAACACAATCTAGAAGTAGGCGGGGTCGTACAGACCACTGTCGAAGAGAGTTCGTCTGATCCGAAGGTAGCCGCGTTGGAAATAAGGGAGCAAGACATGTCAGAGGCGATTGGACGACTAACTGAGTTGTTCCAGACACCGCCATCAGTCACCCTGGCGGTCACGAAGCACCAGAAGCGAGCTCTGCCAACGGTACAACCACTTGCTAGAGTGGAGCCAATGGCAGAGTTAGAAAGTGTTCGAAAGACACAGCCTCCGCGGAAGAACCGCACCAGGACGGGCAGAAAACATGATGGACTTAACTTGGCGGGTACTATAAGGAAGCCCGACACGACACCTCTGCGCAGAGATCCAGCGAAAGGGAAGACACCTATGACTGATGGACCAGCCAGGACCGTGAGGGCGAGAGTAAGACCTGTAGAACAATTGACCCTCAGAGGGAATGATCGACATAGAGAACCAATAGAATGCACCCAAGTCACCTCCGAAGTGGGAGAGTCTCGATCCCAGTCGAGGTCGGTCTGAAGCTGCAACAGATATTCTCGTGGTACGTCGAGTATGTCAAGATCGAGAAGAGAAACTAGACCGATAGAGGTAAGGAGCAGCGGAACTGACCAGGGATCCGATTTGAGGGAGCTGATTAACATTCGGTGAATGACGCTAAGAGATGGAGCAGAGGACCATCCCTG
The DNA here is from genome assembly GCA_037833695.1 of Sechiopsis laciniata. Lineage (NCBI taxonomy): Eukaryota > Viridiplantae > Streptophyta > Magnoliopsida > Cucurbitales > Cucurbitaceae > Sechiopsis > Sechiopsis laciniata. Next base: position 5,791 of record JBBMKA010004583.1, on the reverse strand, counting down.
GATGGTTGAGCTAAAAAATATCCAAGACCAGTTAGGGGACATGAAGAAAGAACAAGACCAAGATGGACTCGACCTGGACAACCTTGTGGACCAGGTAGACCCACCATTCACTAATGAAATAATGTCCGAAGAGGTATCGACCAAGTTCAAGCTACCCACGATGAAGGCATATGATGGTTCAAAGGATCCGGTGGAGCACCTAGATATGTTCCGATCATGGATGGAACTTCATGGAGTCGAGACGCCATTAAGTGTAGGTCGTTTTCCTTCACTCTCACTGAAACTGCTCGTAGATGGTTTAGACAATTGAAGCTGAAGTCCATCGCTTCCTTTCGAGAATTGGCGAGAGCTTTCATTACCCAGTTCTTAGGAGGTCGTGACCAAAAGAAGCCAGCCACACATCTGCTTACAGTGAAACAAGGTAGCTACAAGATACTTCGAGAGTATGTGGCGCGGTTCAACAACGAAACATTACAAATCGAAGGATATACCAATGGCGTAGCACTGCAGTAATCGTCGCCGGGTTAAAAGATGAAAAGTTCTTGTGGTCGCTAGGAAAGAAAGCACCCGCCACCTATGTGGAAGTACTGACGCGGGCTCAGAAATACATGAATGCAGGCGAGTTGCTAAAATCTTGAAAAGCTCCTGAAGAGAAGCGCACCAACACCGAACGGAAAAGGCACATCGATCGGCATGAGCAGAAGCGAACGGAATCTCGACAAAGACAATTGAATGATAGGTTAAAAAACTGTGACAAATCGGGTCGCTAGGGACTGCCGCCCAGTAAATTTGAAAAATACACACCTACCATGGTTCCCTTGGAGCAAATATTGATGGAAATTAAAGATAAGGAAACTCTCAAGTGGCCCAAAAAAATGAAAATAGGGTTGTATAGGAGGAATAAGGAGAAATACTGCTTATTTCACTGAGACCATGGGCATACTACGTCCGAATGCTATGATTTGAAGGAGGCCATAGAAGCCCTGATTAAAAAAGGACATCTAAAAGAATATGTGGGCGAAAGACAGAAGTCACCTGAGCGCCCCAGCAAAAGGCAAGACACTAGAAACTCACCACCTCCCCAAGAGATCCGAACCATCATAAGTGAACCTACATGGGGCAACTCCCATAGAAAACGAAAGGCAAGTGCAAGGCAAGCTCATGAAGTGTCCGGATGTGAAGAAATAAGAATAATGGTCGCAGCTGACGATGACATCAACTTCAAATAAGGATGCAAAACGGGTACACCAGCCTCACAATGACGCCCTGGTGGTCTCGTTGGTTATATCTAACATCAAGGTCCGAAGAATACTGGTCGATGGGGGTAGCGCAGCTGACATACGCTCACTGCAAGCATTCGACGCAATGAGGATAGGGCGAGATAAATTATCTCTTTGTTCGACACCGCTGGTGGGGTTCGAAGGCTGCACCGCATATCTAGAAGGAAACATCTCACCTTTGGTAAGGATGAGAATATTGTCTTTACTTTTGTAAACTTTTTGGTGGTAGATGACAGATCGTCCTACAATGTACTACTCAAACGTTCACAACTGCACCGACTGCAAGCCATTCTGTCTACATACCATCAGATAATGAAGTTTTCAACCCTCACAGGGGTAGGCAAGGTCAGTGGTGCACAACAGGTTTCTCGAGAATGGTATCACACTGCTTTAAGAAGCGTGCCTAGCACATCAGAAGTAAAAATGGTCACCACCTCTCTAGTAGACGTTTTGGCGCTAGGACAGGCCACACCTACTCAACCAGGTGCGGCACCTGAAGGGGCTGAAACACTCGAAACAGAAATAGAACTCAGCAATCCAGCCAGAGGGTGCGAGTTGAGTAGAGGAGAACCAATTGAGCGGTTGGAGACCATAACTCTGCAGAAAGAAAGTCGAGAGGTAAAGATCGGAACAAACTTGGACGCAGCTCAGCGGGATAAACTAGTGTCCTTCCTTAGACAGAATGCAGATGTGTTTACCTGGACAGCTGAAGACATACCTGGGGTTGACCTAAAGGTGATGGCCCACTGACTGAATATCGATAGGGATTGCAAACCAGTAAGACAGAAGCGACAAGCCTTCAACCATGCCAGGAACGAAGTCAGCACTGAGCAAGTCATTAAGCTACTGTACACACGATTTATCAGAGAAGTGTACTACTCTGAGTGGTTGTCCAACATAGTACTAGTTAAGAAACCGAATGGCAAATGGAGGATCTGCATTGACTTCATAGATCTGAATAAGGAGCTCCCTAAAGATAGTTTCCCATTGCCTCGCATAGACCAGCTAGTAGATTCGACAGCAGGTCACGAAACTCTGACATTCATGGATGCCTACTTAGGATACAATCAGATAATGATGCACTTAGCTGACTAGGAGAAAACCTTATTTATAACCAGTAGAGGTCTATACTTTTACAACGTGATGCCTATTGGCTTAAAGAATGCTGGGGCAACATACCAAAGGCTGGTTAATAGGATTTGTTATTTTCCTTTCATAAAACGTTCCCAGATTAATTCGACATGTTGTTTCGTTATTACTATTTAATACAATTCAAGTCATTTCTACCGCTACTATGTATGTTTAAGCACAATTGTCTTGAATGGGGGCAACTAGGTGGATAAGGCCAAAGTGGCTATCCAAGCTCAGTGAAGAAGGTAAGGCCAACTAGGCTACCTAGGTGGATAAGGTCAAAATGACTATCCAAAATTCAACCAAGAAGGTAAGGCCAGTAGGCTACCTAGGTGGATAAGGTCAAAATGACTATCCTAAATTCAACCAAGAAGGTAAGGCCAGCTAGGCTACCTAGGTGGATAAGGTCAAAATGACTATCCAAAATTCAACCAAGAGGGTAAGGCCAGCTAGGCTACCTAGGGGATAAGGTCAAAATGACTATCCTAAATTCAACCAAGAAGGTAAAGCCAGCTAGGCTACCTAGGGGATAAGGTCAAAATGACTATCCTAAATTCAACCAAGAAGGTAAGGCCAGCTAGCCTACCTAGGGGATAAAGTCAAAATGACTATCCAAAATAAACCAAACGGATAAGGCCGAGATGGCTATCCAACAACGATTATCAAAATTCGTCAAAAGAGGAAGGATGTTTTCAGTTCCAACAATGAAAACAAGCAACCCAGATCACCTGGTTGGCACTTTGGTGACCAAAACAAGCAACCCAGGTCACGTGGTTGGCACTTTAGTCACAAAAAAAAAAAGCAGCCCAGGTCACCTGGTTGGCACTTTAGTCACCAAAAGTCAACCGAAACAATTGAGCAATATAAGCCACAACCAACCAACTTTGAAGAAGTAATTATGACAATAGAGAAAATTGGAAGATATGGATGAAGAATGGAAGAAATGAAAGCCACTTATAAGAGTTGGAAGTTCACTAGAACACCCAGGTCCACTGGTCAACAAGACTCTGGCAAAAAAGTCAAATACGCCCAACTCAAACGAACCCAAGAACACTCTTAGCCTCAACATAATATTAAAAAGTTGAACCTAAGAGTGGGAGCAACTGCTATGGGCAAAATTAAGCCCGAGGAATTGGGTTACTCGGAGTGGAGTCGGGCACACGAAAGATGGTCTTAGGATTAGACCGCCCTAGTAGAGTAAGGCCCAAAGAAGTCGACACGAGGTCCAAAGTAAGCTCACAGGCCCATCGGATTGCCCAGGCAAGGCCACGCAGGCCCACTAGGCCGTCTAGGTGAGGCCACCAAGGCTGCCCTGGCGCGTGGCACACAGGCCCGCCAAGCTTCCCAGGCGAGGCTACCAGGACGCCTAGGCGAGGCCATCAGGACGCCTAGGAGAGGCCACCAGGACACTTAGGCGAGGCAACTAGGCCGCCAAGGCGAGACCACTAAGATGCCTAGGCGAGGCCACCAGAACGCCCAGGCGAGGCCACCAGGCCGCCAAGGCGAGGCCACAAGGATGCCTAGGCCCGACCATCAGTACGCCCAGGTGCGGCCACCAAGATGCCTAGGCACGGCCACCAAGATACCTAGGCAAGGCCACCAGGATACCCAGGCGCGGGCCACACAGGCCCGCCAGGCGAGGCCACTAGGATGCCCAGGCAAGGCCACTAGGACGCCCAGGCGAAGCCACCAAGATTCCTAGGAGACGTCACCAGGCCCGCCAAGCGAGGCCACCAGGACGCCCAGGTAAGGCCTCCAGCCCGCCTCAGCCTAATCGCCTCCTACGTGCGTGCCTAACTGGCCGCCTCAGGCGGGTCGGGTCTCCCGCTAACCCGGTCGGGTCGACCCAACCCAGTTTGGCTCATTTTCCTTTTTTTGCCATATCTTCCCCATTTTAGCTCTGATTCGTGCGTCGTTTTCACCAATAATCATCATTTTTCCTTTTCTACGCGTAGACCTTATTTGAGGCTCGACCCAAGAAGGAAAATTTGCCTAAAATAGAAATATTCACCCAAATAGGAGAATATTTCCATAAATTAATATTTATTTTTACCAAAGTGGTCACCTACTCGCCTCTTATATATATGCAAGTCTTTTAGTAAAGTGGTAAGCTAATTCGAAATCCTAAACTTGACTCACCTACCCACCTCTTTCAATCTCGACTGACTTAGGCATCGGAGGCCGCGTGGCTCACACCACACCGGTGTCCAGTTCTTGTTTGTTTTGCAGGTAATTCGTCCTCGATCGAATACAAATTCACCGTTGATCTCGAAGACCAAATTTTGGCATCAACAGGCAATAACATTTTTTTTTTCACTTTTATTTTTAATATTATATATATAACAGTAATTTGTTTTTGACATTGAAATAATGAAGCAACCAAAGACTGCTAATTTTGATAAAGTGTCCAAGAAGATAAGAATGTGAAAGAATAAAACTATATTTTGAGAGAGTTGTAAAGAAAACAAAACGCATAATGGTTCCTTTGCCTGCCAAACAAGTAAACATCATTCAATAAGTTTGATAAAAAGAAAAGTTGAACTAATGTCCAAAAAATGACAAAATCTTTTTTTCAATGACAAGTTAATTTTAATGTTATTGATTGACTAAATCGTACGGTTATCTTAAACTGTACGATTTAAAATAACGTTTGATTATCAACATCTAATAGTAATCCTCTATTTCTAATGTTGTAGGCTATACACATATGCTATACAAATTGGTATACAAAATCAATTAATGAGTTTTCCTTTTATATTATACTTCAGTTGAAGTTTTCTCCCAAAATTATGCTCAAACAAATATAGAAAGACTTTAAGATTCAACACCTTACAATGTTAAACATTTCTTTCCATAAATCATGCAACGAAAATTTACTAGCACAATTGTAGTTATATCTTAGCCTCCATTTTGGGTAAATGAATAAGTACTCGTTATTTAAGTAGAGAAGTAATGATGAGTAATTTTTAATCAATTTTTTTTTCAATTAATAAAAATGCAAGTATATTTTATATATATATATTTGAGTTGATATAGATTTTGAAGTGGAGTTAATCATATAAATTAAAGTTGTTTAATTTAAATGAGAGTTGGGAATAGTGAATTTTTGTTGTAATTTTGGTTGGTATGGATGAAGAAAAAAAATGGAACTAAAGAAAAGAAGAATGTGATTGTAATAATAATAATAATAATAATTGGAGGGTTCAAAATTATAAGAAAAATATGTGGATAAAATTTGTCTAAAAACAATTTTCATCCTAAATGACACTTGATAGTATTTTTTTTTACTGTAATTAAAATAGTATTTCAATAATGTATAGATATACATGAATAATATTAAAAAGAAACATTTTCTTATCAATTATTTAATATTTTTTTAT
>JBBMKA010004572.1:0-12193 GCA_037833695.1 Sechiopsis laciniata | reverse complement strand
ACCTTTGTACTCACCCTTATTTTCTGTGGTTTTTCCACCAGGTAACTTGGGACAGCACCAGGACGGCTAGAGGAGGAACTGCATTCGGAACCTGAATATTTGATTCAGCATGTAGTCGGACACGGAGTCCGTAGGAATTGTATTTGGAACCTGAATATGTTAATTTGAATCTTTTACTTTCTGATATTTTAATTAGACCCCGGAGTTGTTTTTAATGTTTTGACAGTAAATGTTTTACATGTTTATAAACAGGTTCCGTGGAATTTCAAATGGATGTTTTTAATGCATAAATTATAAGTTATGTTGTTTTGTCTATCTTTATGCATGCATGCTGAGTAAAGACCAGGTTTAGGACCATTTTTAGGTCGGGTTCTTACAATTCTCTTTACTCTTCTCTTCTCTCTTTTGTTATGTTTGTTTGCATGTTCGTTTTTTTTTTTTATATTTTAATGTTATCTTTTGTGAAGCTCGCATGTACAAGAAAAACTTAAATGTCAATACTATTCTGTTCGCTTTAGCGAGCTTCTTCCATATCCCTGCGACATTTCATTAACTCTCCTTCTGAGCAATTCAATTTTATTTCTTTGTAAATTAATTTTATAACTAATTTATGCTGGCGCGAAACATTAAATTGAACGAGACGAAATTTTGCGAAGAGCAGAGGCCTTAGTTTTCTAAAATTCATTAAGTTTAGACACTTAATTTCGCGGAATCATTCAGCTTTAGCAAACTCAATTCGAATTAACCAATGCCTTAAACTTTTAGCAAACTTCAAGTTTAGGGGTGCTGGGTGTTTTTCATTGGGACAATGAAAAGTCCAAGTTTGGGGGTGGAGTTTGCCGAAGTGAACATGTAAATATGCTCGTGAAAAGCGCATAAAATAAACATGCTTCATGAGCGATTCAGCGTAGAAATTTTTTTTTTGGATTGTTGCCATTTCGCTAAAGTAAAAGGTGAGATTTGCAAAGCTAAACCCTGGGTTGGATAAAAACATAAAAAATTCAAAATTTTCCCAAATACTCGCGAGAGCGAAGTGAATCAAAGGGCTAGCAGCCCAAGTTTCTGGGATCATCTCTCCACTGTCCTTTGCCCTAACATTGCGTATCTATCTTTATTATCAAACATTCGATGAAAATTGAGCAAGCGATAGCAGGAAACATAAGTGAGGGATCACCAGCAAACTGTAAAAGGAGAGTATTCACTTCGGGAAAAGAAGAGAAGTACCAAGTTAAAGGGAGCAAAAGAGCTTAAAGCGAAAAGTTAAATCCAATTGACTAGGGAAAGCTAGAATAACCAAAAAATTGATTATCTAAGCCAAAAGGAGTTTTCGCGAACAAATAGCTAAAGCGAATTGTAAAATGAAATTTTCTAAAAATCTAAAGCTTCGCCCAGTATGATCTAGTTATAGAAAAACTTTACTTAGAAATACTTTTGAATTCTCGGATTGAGCTGTTGATGACATTAGCAGAAGTATGAAATAAAGTTCGCTGTGGCGAGCGAAAATAGGAAAAAGCAAATTCCCTCCATTCGAAACTGAGCTATTACTCGAGACGAGTAATAGTGTAAGTTTGAGGGTGTGATAACTCTCGAAAATTGAGAGTTAAAGTAGCTTAAAATAATATATTTTTAGTAGAATTTGCTATAATATAGTAATTTAATATTGAATTTCACCCCATCAAATCAAAGGTTATGCTTATACGAAACATCCCATAGTTTTCTGATTAGGATACATTTTAGAGGTTCGCTCTAGCAAAATATGCTTGATTGGGTGCATATTTGTGTTTTAAAAAGAATTGATATTTTCTTGTTTGTCTACAGCGAACTTGATAGAGCGAAGCCAAATGAAAACTTCGCCCACGCGAAAATCATACCCAACAAGCAGCCCGAAACATGTACCACCATTTCGTAGAATGGAAGCTTTAGGATGAAGAAGCAATACAAGGAAATATTTGTCGTATTCAAAAGGGGCATGTGGCAGAAATCAGATGTTGCACGAGTAAATCACAGCCGTTCCTACTTGTCGGCTCTGACCTTGCGACAAAACAGATCGTGGAGTAGAAGAAGGTCAGAGCATCGCAACCCTCGCAACAAAACAGATCTTTGAGCAGGATTTCGCAGAGCTTGTCGGGAGCCCTATAAAAGACGAATGTCTCATCAAAGCAAAGAGGGCGGATTCTTTCGGGAGTTTTCGGGAGTTCTTGATTTTAGAGTAGTTCTCTCTAAGATTTCGGCCAAAAACTTACTTCCGATTAGCTTTCAAGCCCTTGGAGCGATTTCGTCTGGCTTTAGTTTAGTTTAGTTGAGCGTCAAGTGTTGTATTTCTTAGCTTAATCTTGTGTTGGAAGACTGTTTGGTACCTGGAATTTGACATCTATTAAAGTTTCAGGCATTTTTCTATCTCTTGTTTTTATATACTTAAGTTTGCGCACTCTATTTCCCGCAATTTTCATTCAAGTATGGCTGTTATATTTTCTATTATTTTTATAGTTTCGACAAACATAAGTAGCTAAATCTGCTATCAAAGGGTTATGGGGAAGTAGGATATTTCGCCGTGGCGAACGGGTTAGCGAACGGAAGTAAGGGACTTTCGATGACCCAGGAGTAAGGGACTTTCGATGACCTTTGAGGATATCTGTTCGAGATCAGTTCTTGAGCTTATCACTAGGCCGGGAGTAAGGGACTTTCGATGACTCAGGAGTTGTATTGACATCTCATTCCAGCGCTCTGTGTTGGTAACTGTTTGCTCGTATACTTGGATGATAGATGATATGTTGTTTCGTACTGTACCCCGTTTGGAGATTCTTAATGAGTGTCTTTGTACTCACCCTTATTTTTCTGTGGTTTTCCACCAGGTAATTTGGGACAGCACTAGGACAGCTAGCAGAGGTAGCTGTATGATCATGGGAGCTGCCTGCACTCTGTCTTATGTTATGGCTTTTATTATTTTGATTCAGCATGTAGTCAGACACGGAGTCCGTAGGGTTTGCATATGGAACCTGATGTTGTTATTTTGAATAATTTGTTTCGGATATTTCAAATTAAACCCTGGCCAGGGTTGCTTTTAATGTTTTGAACAGGGAATGTTTTAAATGTTTATAAACAGGTTCCGTGGGATTTCAATGTTTATTTATGCAAGTTATAAGTGTGAAATGATTTTATTCTCTTTAATGCATGTATACTGAGTAAGGACTTTGTTTAGGACCATTTTGGGTCGGGTCCTTACAGGAGATCACAGCGGAAGCTGGGTTTGCCATAAATCATTAAGTGCGAAGTACTTATTAGAATAGGGAAGCATGAAACTTGATATCTAGTCCAGCACCTTTAATATCTTTTATAGTTATCTTCTCACCACTACTCATTGCATTCGTGTTTACTTATTATTGTTAGCATTCATGTTTAATCACTGTTAACATTCATAATTCAAACACAAACAACTTCAAATCCATTCTTTACTCTATTCGCTTAACTCTCACATTAATAGTATTAGTTCTAGACATCAATCCGAATTGAGAACTATAAAATATAAATACTTATCACTTGCTGAATTCTGACCGCGTATACTTGTAAGTAAGCAATTCCGAGTCACACTTAACAATAGGTTATGCTTTGAGTTAATTACTGTATATTTATATTAGCACCTAGAACGCAGATCACATATTTTCTTTTACTTTGCATTAAATAGCCCACAACAAATGTGAATTAACATTATAAAAAGTCAACTACAGTCTATGATGCTAAAATCTACTCCTAATTACAAAAAAAAAAAAAACAAACAAACAAACAAAACAAAACAAAACAAAAGAGAAGTAAAGTAAATAAAGAAATAGTGCGGTTAACACAGATGTGCGAACTCCTTGTCATTAGATATCACGAACACTGATCGTGTGTATCGCAACTATATCAACCGTTTGCCTTGTGTGCAAATGCACTCGCACAAGTATATGCAGTTTGCAACAAGTAATAAGTAAATTATCGATTTCCACAGGGACTATGATTTATCTAAAGATGATGTTTAGAATAACAGAAAGTAACGAATGTGTGGTTTTGATTGGGATTGAGTTGTGCATAAAAAAAAATGATAGATTAAGTAAATGATGTGAGAGAGAAAGGCTAAACTAAGGTACTCATGGTGAACATTAGCAATGCGTAAGAAGAAACATTGCGGTAAGGATTACGTGTCAAACTTTGCCTTACAAACATCAACTTTCGCTTTCGTTCGCATTAAGCCCAACTTCCATTACGACTTAATGTAATTATCAGTTGGCGCAACATATGCAGTAGTTACGCGTTTATCTCTAAACTCCAATTTAAAGTACGAAAGACTTAGTACTAACCTACTGAACATGCAAATTACCCTTAGATTGTTTTCTCTCTCGATTTACAACCTATTTGTACGTGTGGATGGCCAGTTGACACTTACTATTTGTGATTTTCTCCTAATTAAACATGCTCCAATTATGTCCTCCATATTTCTTCTTAACACACGCATTAGTTATACCATTTTTCCTAGCGTTGCCTTATTAGAATGAGTTCATAATGCAAACAATGAAAACAAATAACGACATAAAAACAGCATGCTGAAATTGTATAAATTATTTGCAAAAATGAGTCTAATGAAAAGCAGTAAAACAAACGTTCAAAAACTTTGCAAAACAAAACTAAAAACTAAAAAGAGATCTCTATAAAATGGTAATGGCAATCTCCTCTCGTAGTCTCCTCTCTGGCTTCTCGAATATTCCCGGATTTGAATTAGCGACTTCATTAATGCGACAGATTTCCGTTGATTGATTTCGTCAATCTCGTCGTTGTGAATTAAGGCATGAATCCCGTGATTTCTGCAATTTGTCTCTACCTATCTGGTAAGTCAACATTTTGCTCTAAATAAATTTCACTAAAATATATATGAAATCAAAATACAAAATTAAAGAGATATACATAATCATCATTGATATTTAAGAACCGTCATGAATTTCGCTTGAAAATAGGCCAAACTCGGATTATACTCGCCAAAAGTGCAACAAATTCATCGAAAATGCAGGAAACTCACCAAAAATAGTGATTACCTTGTGAAGGTGAAGAAGAATGTATCTCAATTATACCTTAAAAGTGCAAATAAAATAATAATTAATACTGTTGAAAATTGGAAAAAGAAACAAATTACATAATTAAATGATGAACAAAAATGAGGACAAAAAACTTGTAGATCTCTACCTTCCTGCTTTATTTTCCATAACAATAGTGGATAAAAGGTGTAGGGGTTCTGAATCAATACACTCAAATACCAATTTGAAGAAGATAGAGAACGAAAATCCTATTGATAATTTTCGAATACAAAGAATCGTTGTTGCACCTATTTAGGTTAAAAAACGAAGGAGAGAAGTTTTTTCAAAAATTTGGAGGAGAAAAAGCTATCTTTTGAATATTTATTTTAGAAAAATATATTTGATTAATTGAAATCAAATATGAAAAAAAAGAAAAAAAAAAAAAAACTTTGTGATTTTCTATTTTGAATTTGGTAAATCTCATTAAGAGGGTAATCATACTAAATGAAAATATTATTTTATTAATATTAATTGTGAAAAATATGGTTGCAACTATTTTCAATTTTGACTATATTTGTAATTAGTTTCTAAAAATGTATCATCTTCTATAATCCTCCATTATATTATTTATAAAAAAAAATCCCATTACAATATTTATATAATCAATAACTTTTAAATTTGAACATTTTTCTTGTTAGCAAAGATGAATTTAATTGTTCAATTTATTAATATTGCATAAACATATTGAACTTGAGATGCCAAAATTGAATACATTTAAAATTTTTAAAAAACTTGCATTTTTAAACACAATTATAAAATAAACATATAATTTAGAGATAGTTTAACTACAAAAAAAAAATGTTTAAAAATAAAATAATTACAAGAAACAACGTGACAAATATTAACGAAAATGAGATATAATGTACAAATGAAAAGGTAATCATATATTATAATAAATGTCCATATTAATTTAAAAAAATGATAGACTTTTCATACAATGCCTCGTTTAAACAAGATAATTTACCATCAACAACACATTCTATCTCTTGTATTATATTTGCAACACAATTTCTAAAATAATTCATCTATAGCATATTAATTTCTATCATTGATAGAAATCAATCAGTGATAGAACTCAATTTGGAGTTCTATCACTAACAAAAACATCAAGCAGTAATAAAATGAGTCTATCATTGATTGAATTCTATCACTAATAGAACTCAACCAGTGATAGAATTTAATTTGGATTTTCTGTTACAAATGAATTAGTTTTGATGTTGTGCTATAGATGAAAATATTTTGCATTTTTTTTATTATACATGCAAAATCCCCTTTAAACAACTACATTTAAATATGAGTGAATGCAACCCCTCTGCAAATAATCTCATCCAAGTGTGGGTTTGTCTGCAATTCTTAATACAACTAATCACATCCAAACGAGAGTTTGCCCCGTTACAAACAACTACATCAAAACACGGATTTTCTACCACCTCTTTGAAGCCTCCTTTCAAAACCACTCAAAAGTTCTCTCCTCTCTTTTCCATTCATGCAACCCACATCCAAATATCTCCTTTAAGGAAGATGAGAGTTATGAACATTTATTCTCCATCTTAAGGGGAGTATTTTAGATAAAAGTATGTGTTATTTATTATATCAGCTAGTTTATTAGTTAGAAAATTAGTTATTTAGTTGTACATGTATTATTATATCTTATTCCGTATAAAATTTCAATCTTTTTTCTCTATAATTTACCTTCTCAATAATTGAAAATTAATTTCTTATGAATTGTTTTTAAAAAATGTTGACAGAAATCTTAAATAAAATGTGAACTATATTTAAATATTAAATTTAGTAATATATTTAATAATTTCTAACACTTCACGTAATAGTCCAGTTAAGGAAGTTGAGGAGGTTAAGGGTTAGACATACTTACTTGCATCCATAACTTATATCCACCGATCTTGTTCTATTTATTTTTCCAATATCATGTAAACGACTAGAATGCAAATGACTCATATTATCAATAGGGATGTTCACGGGGCGGGGTGGGGGAATGGCTTCTCTGTTCCCGTCTCCGCCACCAAAATCATTCTCGTCCCCGTGAAATTCACCATTTTTTTCGCAAGGATCGGCGTGGTGATTTCCGGCCGGGGAATTCGCGGGAATCTGGTTCCCCGCAGGAAATTTTTCTCGTTCAATTTTTTTTTCTTTCTTCTTTTTTTTATATTTTTTGAATTATAATCTTAAAAAATCAAATTTTCTTATAAAATATTTATAAGTCTTAATTATATTTTTACCTATCAACAAAAAAATTGTTCATTTGAATATATAATTTCACTAAAATATATTTATTTTATTTAAAAAGTAAAATAATTAAATGAGATAAAAAAAATTAAAAAAAAATGTAAACATGGCAAAGATCGGAGAAACGGGGATGGAGAATGCATTCCTCGTCCCCAGCCCCATTTTCTTCACGAGAAATATTTTCTCTCCATCCCCAGTCCTTGCAGGAAAAATGGACATCTCTAATTACCAATGAAACTACATTGAGACATTTTACCGTACACCAATTGCACGAATTGAGACTACACTTCACGACACAGAGGAATCTTATTTCTTTAGAAAATGATGTGAAACCATCCATGAACGATTTTTTTTTCTTTTTTTGGAAAATTATATGAAACCATCCCATACCAATATCTTGACTATTTGAAATAAGCAATTATATTAAAAAAAAAAAAAAAAAAAAAAACTATTAGCACTTTATTTTAAGAAGAAAAGCTTATTTAAAGAAAAATATGGGTAAAATATTTTTTTCATCCCTAGGTTTGGAGTGCATTTTTTATTTTATTCATATGTTTCAAAATCAAACATTTTTATTTACATCTCAATAATGCTCAATTTCAATTATGGTGTATAGTTTACTTTTATACTTATTTTCTTTTGAAAATTCATTCATATCGATATCAAAATAACAATTTCATCAATATGTTAAAATTTAAAATTAATTTAATTATTACCATAGTCAACATTACCTGATGTAACTAAAATTTTTTAATTCTAATGACTAAATTTTTTTTAGTACATATCGGAAGAGGGAGACAAATACCAATTTTCGAAATCGAACCTGAGACGCTGGTGTTGAATTGGTTTACAATTAAAACAATAAAATCATTGTTCACTGACCCATTCAGTCAATGACTAAAATTAAACATTATTAAAATGTCATAAATTAAAATTGAATATCTTTTAAATACCAAAAGTGTGTAATTTTGAATATATAAATTAAAAATGAATTTGTTTTTGAAAAAATGATAATACAGACTGTAGATCAGTAGCAGTAGTATGATATATATATATATATATATATATATAAAACTGAGATGAGAATTGAAACTCAAGACCTCTTTAGTCGTTTCATGCTAGAGCTCGTGTGGGCAGATCACTTGTGCACTCTTCCGCCACCAAAACCAAACATGGACCCATATATATATATGTATATATATATATATGAGATGAGAATTGAAACTCAAGACCTCTTTAGTCGTTTCATGCTAGAGCTCGTGTGGGCAGATCACTTGTGCTCTCTTCCGCCACCAAAACCAAACATGGACCCATATCATTTTTATATTTTGAAGACAACATGGACCCATATCATTTTTATATTTTAGAGACATTTTCTTAATTTTAATTTTCATAAATTTAATTTACTTTGGGTGTGTTTGTTTTAGGAGGAGATGAGGTGTTAGAGCCAGCACCTTGTTTGGCCCAAGATGTTATCATCTCCTCTCCTCTCATCTCATCTCATCTCATTATTTTATTTTTATTTTTTTTATTAACATTTTTCTATTTTTTTAGTTATACTTTAAACTTATTTTCTCTTTGTGTTTTATATTTTTGTGGTTGGAATATTATTATTTAAATATATTAATATACATGTATATAATTATAGTAATTATTCTATTATTATATCAAATATTTATTTCAATAATTTAAATTTTAAATTTTAAAATAAATTAATTAATCTATATATATTGAGACAAATAAATAAATATATATTATCTCTTAATATATGATAATAAATTTTAATGCTTTTTATTTATGAAAAATTAAATACTTTTCATTTCTTTGTTTAGTCACTTTAAATAACCAGGAAGTTTATGAAACTTCAATTGTTTAGAGATAAATTACAAATTTTGTATTTACAAATTTTTAATTACAAATTTATTATTATTAAATCATTGATTTAAAATCATGTGTTTATTTTTAATATTAGCAATATGTATATCAATTTATTATTGAAATAAAATTTAAATTTAAATTAAATAATTTATAACATTGCATTATATAAAAAAAATAATAAAACAATTTATAACATTGAATTTTCATTTGTAATTTATAATAAATCTAAAAATACTTAACTTATTTTGTTTGTTATAAAAATGAGATTCAAATGTTTTTACTCTCACACAAATGCAATTTATTCTATTGAGCTGCACTTTAAATAGTGGATCTAGAACTTTCTTATATGAAATGGATAAATTAACTTAAATAATTTTGAGAGTTTTGCTTGTATATACAAAAAAAAAAAAAAATCAATATTTATATGAGTCAACATAAAGATTGAGATTTATTTTACATTAAAAAAATAATAGCAATAAATTCTACATTTTATGAGGGTACAATCTTAGTTCCATGGAATAAATAGTATCAAAATATGAGTGAGTTCATTTTTACCTACACAAAATAAAAGATTACAAAATTTAAGGGTGTTTATGGTTCTCTATTAGCGTCAATGATTAATAAGATGTATATTTTTAATGTTTGATTTAATTTTACATATTAATTGATATATTTTATTGACAGTTATTTGACTTTTAATAAATATGAATGTAAATGTAAAAAGTATATAAGAAAATAGTTTATTTAAAAATAAATAAATAAATAAATAAAAATTTTAACTATGATGACTAAATTTAACAAAATTTAATTTATTATTATTTTAAATAGACTCTTAGTATTTTTTTTAAATTTGTTTTTATTGTTTAAGTTTAACAAATCTTGAAAAACGAATCAAAGTTATTTATGACCTACAAATATTTTAGATTAGTTTAATTCATTTTTGTTGTGTGTAATTTTTGCTCATTATTTTTATTTAATTCAACAATATCTTGGCATGAAACATTTTAAATTTTGACATCATAGTTATTATGTCGTATATGATGTCAATAAAACTACGTTTCTTTTGAATATGAACATTAATAATATTAAGAGTGATATAATATTGATTTTATATTACTTACTATTTCTTTATGATATTGGTTATATTTTTATATTTATAATAATAGTTAAAGATTTGAGAATAATTTTATTATTCAACAAAAAAAATATAGGATTAGTCAGCAAAAATTGCATCAGATACCCTAACATCTCATTTCTGTGCATCCTAAACAAGATTTTTCTGTCATCTATTCTCATCCACCCTAAACAAGGTTTTCCTATCATCTCATTTCATCATCCTAAACAAGATTTTCTACTGTCAACATCTCCTCTCCTCTCGACTATAGCCAAACACACCATTTGAGGGGGCGTTTGGCGTGTAGGTATGGGCAGGCCTAGTTTGTACCGTCCTCCATACCGACGTTTGGGTTGAAGATTATGTTTAGACCCAGATGGGCTGCCTTGGTATTAAAGAAACCACCCTGGTTGATATACTTATTACCGTTCCAAAACGGCATGCGTGGGCAAATTTTCGTTTTTATGTATCTCTCTATTCTCTTTCTTCCTTACTTCAACGAGCCACCATTTCCCCCTAAATTCTAAATCCACCAAGAAACTCCATTTCTTCTTCACCGATGAAGCTTCAAGCTTAAAACTTTATCATCCTAATCAACCTCACATTCACTGGACCCATCTTCCATCCCTATGTTGCTCCACCGGCGGCGATTTTCAAACCCACCACCCGTTTCCTCCTCCGCCATCTCTCTCATACTCCTTTCTTCAACAGCTTGTTACCCAAATCCTTCAATCTGCCCAATTCAAGCACTTTTTTTAGTACTTAACTCTTTCTACAAACTAATTTCAACCACCAGTTCTAAAATCAAAATCACATTTGTGAGCAAGAACTTCCCCAACTTCCTCAAAATTAAAATTTCATCAATGCATTATTATTGCTTATTTTATATGTATTATAAAAAAAGTATTTATTAATAACAATGACTACAATTGTTATTTATTTTAAAAATGACAATTTTTATAATTATTTTAAATACTTAAGTTTCTCAAGTTAATGACTAAGTATTTTTATTTTTTAAATCAATAACAAAGTATAGATAAAATTTAAGAATTAAATTAAAATCATCAATAACAACAATAGTTCAACGCCATCAATGTACACCCAATAACTATGAGATTATGAGTTATAATCCTCACAATTGTTATAATTAAAAAAAAAACTAAATTATAATCACTAGATTAAAATGTAATTTTTCAGGTTAAATTTTAAACTTGGTTCTATTTTAGATTTTCAAATGCCAAATTTTTCTCTTATAAAAAATTATTTTATTAATTATTTTTTTATAAAAAAATTATAAATATGTACATACTTCAATTTTTATCAACATTGTTGAGTTAAATCTTTCTAAGAAAAAAAAATATTGTTGAGTTAAATTTTTCAACAAACAAATATTATTAAATCAATTTCAATTAGAATTAACTTTATATTATACCTTTAGTTATGACTGCACTCCAAATACTGACTTTTAATATACCCTCAGTTATATATGCACTCCAAACACTAACTTTCAGTACACCCTCAATTACATATACACTCCAAACACTGACTTTTTGTATTTTATACTATGTTGTGAAAATTTTATCATACCATACCACTCAATTTTTACCCTACAGGCAAATATCCCGTGAGTGATATATATTTTTCGTCATCTTTCAGTACACCTTCAATTATATATACACTCCAAACACTGTAATTTATAATATGCTGTAAAAAATTTATCATACCATACCATCCTATAAAATTTTTACCCTACAGCCGTAAACACGGTGCGAATAATATAGGGCCCGTTTGGTAACGTTCTCGTTTCCTGTTTCTCGTTTCTGTTTCTTCTTTTTTAGAAACAGACTTGTTTGGT